>PVKN010000078.1:9719-120069 GCA_004027915.1 Capromys pilorides | reverse complement strand
TCATCCCAATTGTTTATTCATTTTGCTCCACTTCTATCCTTTTGCTGTAACTATTGTTCCTTTCAGGTCTTATTTACTCTTTCGAGTTCTTAGTTCTTACACTCGGGAGACAATACAATGTTTACACATGTGGGTCTGATTTATTTCACTCATGAGTGTAGCTTCTAGTTAGTGAAAGTCTTTTTCTTAATCCGTTACAAATTAGAACTGTAACTGTCTCCATGCAGCAAAATATTTACAGCATTTCAATTAAGTTGTACAAACTGACACTTGATAAGTAATCTCAGGCCAGTGTTGTCCTAAAAGTAAACAGCATTTTAACTGAATTCAGTGACCTTTTTTCTTCTACAATTCCGCCCCAAGCCTGTTAGAGAGGGTGTGGGTGGCTATTTGCAAGTGTGAGGGAGACAGATGTAGTCTGGTTGCTGCCCACACACCCTTCGTCCAACTCCCTTAATTGCAGACCATTCCTACCCATGCGTGCTCCAGGCACCTCTGTCAAGGATCAACTGAGAGAAGAGGTGTGGACTTATTTCTGTGCTCTCTACCGGGTCTGGTGGGTCTCAATACCATGACACTTGGTGCCCATTGCTACAGCCTGGAAGTATATTCTGAAGTGAGAGCAGGTGATTGACAACTGTAGAGTTGTGCTCTCCCCCCACCCCAAAGCTTGCTTTAGTTTTTGTGTGGTTTTCTTATAAATTTTAGGATTTTTTCTTCTTCTATTGCTGTGCAAAATGTCATTGGGGTTGTGTAGGGAATGACTCGAATCTATAGGTTGCTGGAAGCAAGCACAAGACGAAGCTCCACGGTGTTGACCAGGAAAATTGTTTTAGATCAGACCCTAAAAGCACTGGCAATAAATGCAAAACGGAGCAAATGGGATTATATAAACTGAAAAGCTGTGAGGATGAATGGAGAAAATTGGCCAAGTGAAGCAGAAATATATAGACTGGAAGAAAGTATTTTAAAGCCATGTATCTGATAAGGAGTCAATATCATAATACAGCACAATAGGAAACTCAAAGCCTTAAGAGCTGTAAAACAAATAACTGAAGCTGAAAATTAAGGGTGAATCTGAAGAGCTATTTCTCAAAAGAAGAGTCACAGATGGGCAGCAGGTCTGTGAATAAACACTCCACAACACCCATCAAGGAGATGTGAGTTAAAGCCCCACTGCACACCTGTTAGGATGACCATTATCAAAAAGACAAAATAGAGAGGAAGTTAAATCAGTGCTGTCCTTGGGTAAACACTGCATGGTCTCACACATGTAAGTCATCTTAAGTCAAACTCATAGAGCAGAAAGGTGGGCACTCAGGGCTGGGAAGAGGGGAGATGCTGCTCAGAGGAGACATTTCAGTGAGAAGGAGCGAGGTTTGGCCATCTGTTCCGCTCTATGGTGGTTATGGTTAATAATAATGTATTGTATTTTTTGAAATTTGCCAAGACAGTAGAATAAATGCCCACTTCAAAAACCAGAAAAATTTGTGTGGTAATGGCTATGATAGTGAGCTTGCTTTAGTATCCTAAAGTGTATGCATATATGAAAGCAGCACACTGTACCCAAGGAAGATAGATAATTCTTATGTCTGAATTTAAAGTTAATTTTAAAATTTTCACCAAGAATAAAATGATTTTTGAAAAATAGTCGCATAGTCAGGAAAATAACGCCCAAACTGCTTTATCTGGTTTTTGCTTTCTGAGATCCTTAGATCATTACTTCTAAAGAGAAAGACTTAGCATATGTTGATATGAGGGAAAATCGTGAGTAGGTTAAGGGTACCGGAGTCACAGCAGGGTGGCAGCCCACGTTGTGTGGTCACTGCTGATAAAGCACATTTCTTTCAGGATTCAAAGCAAGCTTTGGAGTCACCAAGGGCAGATTAGGTTGTACACATGACAACCTGTGTTGCCTGTATTTTGCACATTTCAGTTCTTCAGGAAGGGTCTGGTGACAAGGAGCATGGCTGGCAGTTCCAGCTCTAGTCTCCCTTTGCTCCATTCCCCAACTTCACCCTCCTGCCTCCTGACAGAATTCAAACAAATTATCTTCTTCTTACTATATTCTTGCTTCATCAGATAACCTCTCTCTGTTAGCTGGGCTCGGAATGAGAATCTCTCATAGTTAGATATGAGTGTTGGAGTCTGGATGCTTCATCCAAAAAACATAGCTCCTGTTTTCAGAGTGTGTTTTACTTATTTATTTATTTTTCAAGAATTTAAGTCTGTTTCAAAAGATGTATAGATGACATGGGTGTTTTATGACTTTGGTAAATTGCACCTGACAAAATAATGAGGATATTAAGTCAGGGTCCTCAGGGACCACGGATAGGGTGTGGAGAGGTGCGAGGGCCAGTGTAGCACAGTTTAATGCATGGTCCTCTCCAGCTTTTACTCTGACCTCTGACATCTGTGGTTTGGACTTTATTCACCCTGGTGAATTCTTTGCTCTAAGAACAACTTGAGGAAAAAATGAGGGAGATCTCCCAGGCATTGAATGGGTCCATGGCTCAAATTTGCTCCATCCAGGCTGCTTCAGCGACTAACACAAATGTCTTAGGTCAAACAGGTGGCTTCTCCATGTGGCTCCCTCCTGGAAAATTTGTGGCACTATTGATTGGAAACACTGCTCCAGAGGACTCTACTTCTAGGCGCCTATGGTGTGCAGTGGCCTCCTTGCCTCCAAAGCCCCATCCAGCTACATCTCAGTCATCAAAACAAGAAAGAGTCTCAGATTGATGATGTGGCCAGAAACGTGAAACCAACATTGATGCCCTCTAACGAAACTTCAGGATTATCAAGGCTCGCTGGTTATGCTCTTCATGGTCTGAAATCTTTCCTTTGCAAGGTGCTGCATGAAAGTATAAGGTGTCCCAAGAAGAAAGTGCACCGAAATGTATCTGGACATGCCTCTGATGCTGCGGATCTTATAATACACCTTATTCTTAGTGCAACAAGCGAACATCACAGTGATGCAGCACACCGTCACAGGCATACATTGAATTAGGTTATCTGGATGGGAGTGAGGCATAAAATCAGTACTTGAAACTATCTGAATTTTCATTTAACAAACACAGGAAAGAAAATCAAGATGGAAAGAAGGAAAAGGAAAGAAAGAGAAAAGCAAAAGAGAAATAGGAAGAAATAGGACAAAAGAAGCAAGAGATAAAAAAGAAGGCAACAGAAAAAGAGGAGGGAAAGACACTGACCCCACACAAAGGCAGCACTAGCTTGGGACCGGACTTAGCTCCAGGAGCAGTGGGGACCGCAGCCAACTGTCTGGTGTGGTAATGAGGGGTACGCGCTCTGCATGCAACCACTCGAGTCACTTTAATAATAAAAGTCACACTGTATCATAAATCAAAATTTTATGATAATTACCTGAGGTGGCAGGGAATAGAGGACTGTCTCGAATTTTCATCATTTATTGAAAAAGAAGTGTAAAAAATGGAAAGAAAAAAAAAGATATTTTCTTTCATAGCTTCAGAAAATCCATGGTGAGAGAACACATAAACTCGGAGGAAGTGGGTATGAGTTCACAGGCAGGGCTCATGCTTTTTAAAGGCATCCTGGGAAAACATAAGTATTTCAAGAAAGATAAAATGTCTAATATACCCTGTGAACCATGAACAAAGACAAAATTCTTAGAAGCCATGGCTTTGTGAGCTGAGTGACAAATGAAACTAACAAGGAAAGGCAAGTTAGCTGAAGGGAGGCAGGAGTCTGTGGGGAAGAGGCAGAAGCTGTCTTGCATTTGCTCTTGCTGTGCACCAAACAGGAACACAATGCGATAAAACTTAGGAAATATTTAACTAGAGAGAAATATTTCAAAGCTAAATTTAATTACAAGTCACTATCAGTAAAAAAAAGAAACGTAAAAAGTAATACTGAGCTCACATTCAGTCAGATTTCCTATGTCCATATGGTATAGGAAGGAGATTAGATAACAAGTAATTTATTATTCTTATTTTCAAGAACCTAGAAATCTGTGTTCAGCTTACAGGCAGGCTGACCATGGAGGATAATTAGTGTGTAGGGAGATGAAAACTACTTACACATGCTGGGTTTTCTTAGTATGGTTAATTTCCACATCTGGAAAATATACAGCTCACAAAGATGCTGCAAGGTGCATCAGTGACTACAGTCCCCCTGCCTCTGGGTCCCGATCTGGGCTTGGCCGGTGAAGTTCAAATTCAGTGACACTGCAAACCTCCCAACATCGTGAAAGGGATGACTTGCTTTCAACACAGGGAATCCAACAACACATTAAAAGATGGATACACGATGAAAGAGTAAGACGTGGCAGGACTTTTACCAGGAAGTCAAGGGTAGTTCTCCATAAGAAAACCAGTGATTGGAGTCAAAACACAGGTAAGAGTCCGGGCGTGGTGGCACACGTCTATGTCTGTAACCGCAGCACTAGGGAGGCTGAAAACAGGAGGATCACTACAAGTCCAAGCTGTGTAGTGAGACCCTGCACAAAATGCAAAAACAAAAACAAAACAAAAAAACAGCTAAAATAAAACATGCACACATCTCAAGATGTGCAGTAATCCTGTTTGAAAAAATGCAGTGTCACCAGGAGTAGTGGCATATGCATGTAATCCCAGCACTCTGGAGGTTGAAGCAGGTGGATGGTTGTGAATTCATGGTCAGTCTGGGCTACACAGTAAGTTAAAAGGTAGCCTAAAAGACCCTGTGTAAAAAAAAAAAAAAAAAAAATCAATGTCCACCTGTGAGTGGAGGTGAGACTAGAAGAAAATCCCTTTACCATGATAAAAGACAAATCATTTGGTTAAACAAAGAGATCTGCAATGCTCTTTTGGGTGGGGAAAGGAGAATGGGGGCTAGGAGAGGCTCAGGGAAGGCCCCACTGCCTTGCATTCTGGAGTCTACTCCCAGCTCCCAGCCTCACCCCAAGCCCCAGGAATAAGTTCAGCCTCTGCCAGGGCCCAAGTAAGCACGTGACCCACTGCACCAGAAGGGACAAGAATGAAGCCCCTTCTAACTCACAGGAAGTTCAACATGTCGCAGCAGGCTGGGAATGCTATCCAGATGGGACACCTTGCAGAAGCTCTCCTGGACACACAGCTTCATGGGGACATCCCAGGACCACAGAGCAAGCCTCCTTGGTCCCAGAAGTGTGTAGTATGTGAGGCCCCAGCTCCTGCTCAGTCTGCAGAGCCTGGCACCCAGCACAGCCAGCTGAGGCTGCAGATTGGAATCCAAAGCAATTGCATTTCTAAACATGTGCAAAGTTATTTTTAACCTTTCACAGGCCTTCCTCGTTTTCACTGTTCAGAGGAGGCAATTTAAGGCCTTTCCTTCCCTATTAATGTGGAAAAGCAAGCAAAGACACTCAAAATTGTGAATGAACAAAGAGGAACAGTCTCTGAGCTGACAAAAGAAGAGACACAGCTGAGCCTGGGAGGGACACACCTGGGTGAGCCTGGACAAGTCATGGGCAGGTTCATAGAGGACTAAGCCAAGGACTACCTGGCCAGGATCTCTTCTATGTTCCTCTGGCCTTGTCTCTCTGGGGCTCTCCCTATACATATCTGGGCATGGCATGCTCCCTGCACACCTACAGTGACAGTGTCAAGGTGGCACCACCTGGCAGTGCACCCACAGTACCCCTGCTCCTGCTCTGGCTATTTTTATTCACTTTCTGCTGTTATTCTGAGCTTTTCTCAGTGGGGGTAGAATTTTCGTGCACCCCATGCACTGGTCGTAAGGATGCATGTTGATGTATTTAAATATTCGCGGGACCCTGCTGTCTGCAGAGCTGTAGCACCTTACTGCAGAGCTGATGGCCTTTGCCAACACCTCTTTGCTCTTATCACTCTGGCAGGTAGGTGTCTACAGTGGGTGCATGGGACAGAGAGGCACTCTGTGCCATGTACATCTTTGACTACATGTGATACTTTTCTCCCTCACTGGTGTCTGGGGTTGTCCTCTGTACTGGGTTTAGGTCTAAGTATCACCACTTTCTCTTCCCTGAACCATGGTCTCACTTGCTACCTCTTTTTTCTTCAATCATCCTCTTATTAGGGTATTTGTAGGCACATTCAGGATTCACCCAGATAACGCAGGATAACGGGGGAACTTAAGCATATCTAACCCAATGCTATTTCAGAGTCCCTCTTCCACATAAAGTTCACAGGCTCCAGGTTGGAAGCTGCTGTCCTTAGCGTAATCATTCATCCAGAAGCATTAGTCAAGATCTAGCAGCAGCTGAGTCCCCCAAGAAAGTTTCTTTATACCCCTGTCTGGACATGGACACCAACTACCCAGGTGGCCGCTGGCTCTAGCTATGTTAACACAGACTGTCTGTGCTTCAACTTTGTAGGTCAGAGCTATACAACACACTCTCCTGTGTGCTGGTTCCTTTACTGTTCTCTGTCCTGTGTGTGTCCACAGTTCTCCTTGAAGTCATTCATGGTGTGCTATGGCACCGTTGCACTACATCTGTGGGCAAGGCTCTGGGCTCTTTATGGCCTTTGGCAGTCATGAGTAAAGTTACTACATACATTCTCCTACAGAACCTTTTGTGGACAGATGGAGCATACATTCAACACGATGAAGGATATGGCGAGGTCTCCAGCTCAGAGCCCAAAGGCCACCATGCTGCTAAGTTATGCTATCCTGACACATGGGCCCCAGATGGAGAACAGCCAGGAGACCGAAACTAGAACTAGCTCTCCTGGCAGGCAGACAGATGGGGCCACCCCTGAGTCTCTCTGCCCACTGCAGACTGTTATGGTTTGTGTATAGGTGTCCCCCCAAAGCCTCATGCAGTCATGGGGCAGCTTTTGGAATTTGTAATTGATTATTGTGGAAGTGGGCACTGCACCTCCCCTGGGGCAAGTGATTTGCATTTCAATGTAAAGAAGGAAGAGAAGTTAGCAGCTTGGTCTGCTGCTAGCCCTCTTCCTGCAATCTCTTGCTCTTAGCTGCCACCATGGAAGGTTGCCTTCTGCCATGTGCCACTTTGCCTTGGAGCCAGCTGAATATGGACTGAAATCTCTAGTAACTATGAGCTAAATAAACTTTTCCTTCCTTCATTTGAATGTCAGGTGTTTGTCCAAGAAATGAGAGAAGAGTAACTAAGACACAAACCTAGTCATAGACAGGCAAGAGATGGCCAGAACTACCCAGCCCAGAAGTGCCACCTATTCAACCCATGTGACTATACACTAAATGACTACTGCTTTAATTAAGAAGCTTTGAAATCATTTGTCACATAGCAAAAACTAACTGATACACCACATTATCACTGGCCACTATTTAATTAACCAACTCAGTTAACTTTAACTTCCTCTGACAGTCATTAGTTCAAATGTATTTTTTTATAATTTTCTCATATTACATGTCTACTGAAAATGTATCTGCCGTGAAGCCCACCTCTCACTAAAAACCAAAGTAAAGCTAAATTTCATCCAATGATGTTTTTGACATTGTTGATCTCTGCCCACCTTGGAGACATGCCATGTTTTGTGAACTCGTCCCAAATTACCCCTTCAAACCTTCGTTCTAATCATTAAGACACTGTTGGTCCTGCCGCGTACTTATCCACTCTTGGCTCCTCTTCTTTCACAAGCAGATCTCCAGTGCTCATCAGATCATCTTTTACAGGTAGTCAAAACTCTCACCCACACCTGTTATCGAATCCATACATCAGTTGGGACTCTAACATCACTGTGAAAAAAATCAGTGGCACCATTGAGAGAAATACATGGAAACCTCTCTGTATTTATATAGGATTGTTCTGGGCTCGCTCTAGCAGGGAATGGTAATATCCTAGAGATAGAATGTAACCCATGAAAACATAGCCTACAAGCATGTGGAAGGTTGTACAGTTGTATCTATTCTATGACATGGGCATCAGTCACTGAAGAGTAAGTGACCTCCAGCTCATGTTAAGCACAGTCAGGTTGGGGGTCCCTTTTGGTGCAGGGGGCCCCCAGAGGGAAAGCTATGTGAACCTCAGTGGAGTCTCCCATTCCCTTGCTGATTAGCATGCATTTGGCCACATTTTTGGAGCCTGAGAGTCATTTTCTCATGTGGTGTCCAGGGTTCACCAGACGAGGCCTGGCGACTTGGGTATTAGGTACTGCTGTTTGCTAAGCTGTATTTGTTTTTGTGCCCTTGCATTCTCAAGGCACAATGTTTTATTTATGGGAACTCTATATAAAACTTGGAAAATTAAACAAAAACAAGTGGACATAGCTTCATTTTGCGTTGTGAAAGGGCAGAAGTGCCCAGTTCAGCCTGGCCTCCCTGAGCTCCACCTTTGCAAGGATTCCAGGTGGAGGGGGCAGGGACAGTTAACCCACACCACCAGCCTATCCTGCCACCCATCTTTCCAGCCACCAAGTGTTTCTCTTGGACCTGACAGAGAGTTCCATGTTCAGCAGAAGTCATCCTAAGGGATGTGAAAAATAAGCTTTCTGGCTTCTAGGTCTTGAATCAGCAAACCATGAAACTCAGCACATCTGGAAAAGTTGAGTTGCATGGCAGGGGTGGGAAAGTGAGCTCAGGCCTGGAGCTGTCCTGCCTAGCCACTTGGCTCTGAGAAGAGTTGCCTCCCCTCCATCCCAGCTCACAATGGCCACTGGGGATGACAAGAACTCAAGCCAGTTGAGCAGCAAGAGATAGATTTCCACATCTGCCCCTGTGGTTTCCCAAACACCCAACACCTTTTGTAGGTGTACTAGGGTTTAGGTGACCATGTCAAGTCTGGACATCACAGGTGGGGACTGACAGAGTCACTGTCCCCAGACTCAAGGAGTTAGTGTGCACTTTTCTTTTGTGTACTAGGACTCGAACTCAGGACTTTGTCCTTGCCAGGCAGGTGTTTATGCCACTGAGCTTCCCCACCCGGTCAAGCTGCAGCGCCCTTGCACAGTGTGAGAACTCTTGGTCTGTCAACAAATGCTATGCAGGAAAGCAAGAGGTGATAGCGATCCCACTCTTGTCTCTGAAGAGCAGAGCTTTTCTGTGGCTTTGGCTCCTGGAAGTGCCCTGCTCCCTCTTCTCTGTCTCTGCTTCCCTTTAAGCATGGAGAATATCTATAGACAAATGTGAGTCCTGGGACAAACAGGCACACTTGTCATTCCCACAAACCTGCATAGAGTCACTGTGTCCCTGGAATGCCTGTACTGTGGGGGACCCATACTTGGTCATCTACCCACAAACTGCATGTGTCCCTGCAGCAGCTCTGGCACTGAGAAGGACAGAGACGAGATTCTCCTTATCGCTCCAGAGTAGGGAGCCACTCATCTATGGCATGAGTGGCACAGTGGGATGTTTGTATCAAGGGAAGCTGCAAAAGCTTTTCATCTCTGCCTTAGAGGCTTCATTCCTTAAATCCTGTGGAGAATCCAGAAGTGATACCTCTGTGTAATACTGGTTCTTCAACTCAAGACTGTTCCAGGCAATTTGGGAACTGAAAGCTATAGCTTTCACCAGGATACTCAGCTGAAAATCTGCCTCAGGGTCTCCAGAAAGCCTTGAAATAGATGGTGAAGAGAAACTGAAACTTCTTAGGAATGAAAACCCATAGCTCTATTCCCAGGGTCCCTGCAGAACCAGGGCACCCACAACTTGAGCCACAGAGGGAGACAGGCAGGCTTCGCTTCCCTGGGGCTGAACAAGCAGATGCACCACTGGCCACCCCAGAGCAACATGGCAGGGCCCATTTCTTCTGAAGGCCATTCCTAACCACAGGTCACAGGTACCCTGCAGCTCACCACACATATTTTGGGCAGAAAGGCAATTTGGAAAAAATCAATTTCTGCTTCTGTTCCATCACAGAGAGAAGGCTACACAAATTCATGAGGAAGACCTGGAATTCTGTTATCCTAGAGTTTTCAAGTTGTTTTTCTATTTGAAGAATAATATCCCAGAATGAGATCCAAAAGCACAGAGTGGCAGGGACCCTCCCAGGAACGCAGTGGTGCCACACCTGGTCCTCCTGTGATAGCCCTGCTCTGCTGCTCCCAGGTAACCACCAAGAGTGGGAATCCTCCAATTTTTACTCTCAAAAGTGAAATTCTCTCCTATTGAAGCTCTCTCTCTTTGGCATGTGGTGACAGGCTTCAGGCAAGATGGGGGTAGTGGCCTCATTTGTTTGTCCCCAGTTCCCTTAGAAAAAGCTTCTGGGAGCTCCCAGCACCAAGTGCACTCCAAAATGAAGCATCACATACGAATCACCCTCTTGTTCTTAGTGTGTACCATGTCAGTTGCAAGTGTCTTGGTAGATCTTGGTCCCCAGCTCCCTGGCAGCACAAATATCAACACTGGGATCTGGATGCTACTTTATGGCCACCCTGGGAGGTGATGGACTCTGGTGCTACGGTACATGGGTGACTTGGCCAGAAGCCACAGAGGTGGCTGTAGATGCCTATGCAGAACCAAGTGTAGAATTCTGCCTTTATTTGGGAACCAGGGTGAAAAAAACGTGAGCAAGAGGAAGAATGACTGAAATTCCTTTTTGAACATGGGAGCCTCAGGGTTTATCCTGATGTTCTGGTGCCAGGGAAAGAAAGCTCCTGTGAGCCCTGCAGCCTCCCAGCCCCTGCACACACTCAACAGATGTCTCACATCAGGAGCAGAGTGCTGAGGGCATGAGGCTCCTCTGATCAGCGTTCATTAAACATGGACATATAAGGGGAGCCAGACCCGCAGCAGCCCGGCCCGTGCACAGAGCCACAGATGCTTCATGGTGATTTACACCCATGTCCAGATATTGCAGTATGACTGGTGAGTTCTCTTTTAAAAGGTAAGGAAGAATGAATGCTTTATTCTTCCTGCTTCTTGAAATAGCCCCCCTTTTGGGGGAGCACTGGCACCAGATTCTACAAGCATCTGGTTGTTGCTCTGTTCTAAAAACAATATAAAAATTAGGTTTCTTAAGTCTCCTTCTTTTTTCCCCCTATTATCACTATTACAACCGTGACTTGGATTTCAAATTTTGGCATAACTAAGTTTGAAAAGTTTATCTCTGTAAAACAAAGCTGTTAAGTTGTGAGGCAATAGGAAACTTGAATCCTCAAGGATAGCAAGCCAAAAAAACATTTCTTCTGCACAAGGCTAAAGACACTTGCCAAAATAACAAAGAAATCTCCTGAAACCCATTAGGGTTTAGGTGCCAGCTACGTATCTAACTCAGGAACACCCATATCCACACACACAGTTCTGCCATGCAGGAGGAAATGCAGGGAGATAAGGCTGAGCCGAGGGGTGGCAGGCAAGGAAGGTCATCAGACAGAGCAGAGATTTGCCAGTAATGACAAAAGCTTGGTGCAGACAGCTGAGGCACAGCTGGAAGCAGTTGAGGCCCCTCCCCATGCAAGCCTTCTCCCTTTCCAGTGTGCACTGCCTTAGTCACTTTTCCAGTGCTGGGACAAATATTCAGTAACTCCAACTTAAGAGAGAGGCTTATTTCAGCTCATGTATTTAGAGGAGTTAGTCCATAGTCAGTTGGCTCCATGGCAGGAAGGGCATGGTGGAAGGGCCTGGGCAGAGAAAGGCAGCTCACCTCATGGTGGACAGGAAGCAGAGAGCAAAGAGAGGAGTAGGAAAGGAAAGAGAAATCAAGGGAGGAGGAAGGGAAGGCCACATCCAGCGCCCTGTTCCCTCTGACCAGATCTCATGCCCAATATCACATCTGCCTATAAATTCATCACTGATGAGCAATACATTCCCATGATCCACACACCTCACTGATCCCCACCTACAGAGTGCATGAGGCATTTGGAGGACATCTAGATGAAAATCTTAGCAGCAACCTTTCTACACGTCCCAAGAACCCCATCAGGTGGGCAGGAAAGCCCCAGTCCTGTGTCTGGAGGCTTTGTAAAGGTATTCACACTGTCAACCACCCCTCTACACAACCCATGCTGATGGTTGCTGTATCAGGGCAAATGCAGTAGATCACCACATCTTTCGACTCTCCTCTCCTGTATAGGCTGTCAGCTCTGACTGCACGACAGAAAGCCGCTTGGCTAATGTATTGGTTAGGGTTTTACTTAGAGGGACAGAACAGACATAATATAAGGAATGGATATTAACACAAACATACAATATATAAGGAATTATAAGATTGGCTTACAATAGTCAGCCACAGAGTCAGATGAGGAAGCGTGCAGAGGGCATCTGCACACCCCAGACTGAAGAACTCAGTCCCAAAATCTGAAGCTCACTGCAGTGCTCTGTGTAAGTTTCTATCTGTCAGCTGATGGGTCTGCAATGGAAGACTGAAGTGTCTGCGATGGATGCTGAAGAGTCTGTGACAGATGGTGAAAGATCCAAGCTGGAGGCTAAAGAGTCTGCGCTGCAAGCCAGACGATGAAGTCCAGGCCAAATGTAAAGACTGAAGCTCCTCTGACGAACTGAATTCTTGACTCCTTTCTCAGCCCCATATAAAGTCTCTTTGTGCTGAATTACTCTGAGGTGGGCCCATTGTGCCCCAGGGTGTAGCTAATCATATCCCAGGATGGGCCCTGATTGTGCTCTAGGGAGGAGCCAATCATATCTTAGGCAGGCCCTGGTCACACTCTAGGGAGGAATCAATTGTCCCCAGGGTGGGACCCCCACCAATAGAGGACCAGGCTGCTGAGTCATCCTGCCAAGCTGACACAATGTATCAACTACTACAGCTGAAAAGTGGAAATCCTATTCACCTGGGTGAATGATGAGCCATAACCAGGATACTGAGTTTGGGGGGAGTACAGGTTTGAAGAAGCCCCCACTTTCACACTGAGCACCACTCAAGCTGCTGCTTCCTTAAGGTCAGATATGGCCCACATGAGCTGTGATGTGATCCCCAAATTCAATCACCCACTACCCTCCATGCTTCCCCAGCTCAGCCCAGCAAGCTCACTGATCAAGATTCAAGGAGTTAGACTAAATTTTCTTGCTGTCATTTCAGACAGATTGACCAGTGAATGAGGGCTGTGAGAACATCCGTATACATGTTGTACAATGCTCTCAGACCAAAGAAGGTGGTAGAAAGGAGTGGAATCTGTCTTCAGTCTCCCATTTTCATCTTATAAATTTCCTTTTACCGAATGAGTCAAAGTTCCATTTGAACTCTATTAAGTAGCAGCCCTCCATGACAAACAGACCTACGAAGCTCGTGGTACCGTCTTGTTGCTCCTTGCCACTATCCCAGCCAGAAGGAACCTTCCCAGTGCTGTTCTGAAGTTCTGCCTTTCTGAATAATGTCTCCAGATAAGCCGTGCTGAGCTGTTCATACAGCTCTGGGTATAAGCTCAGAGCCTCAACATCACTTAAGTGGTTTCAGTTTGAAAACAATGAAGAGTTTTTCCAACTGAGAAGCTTACCTAATATCTTGTTCACATTTTCCACTCTCATTTAAGCAAAGGCATTGATTCAATCATTCAAAAATGATTGTGTCCACCATGCTTTCAATCCTTTGGCTAAATGGAGAAGTCTGTTGAAAGCAATGTAAAATGTTCTCATTCTTCTGATGTTTACAATCTAGAAAGAAGAGCTGGAAGGTCTTCCTGATTATGGGCTTCATCCAAATCAACTCTGTGTGCCAGGCTCATTCACCTGGCATGCAGGTCCAGGTCACCATGGGGCACAAGGAGCCTCAGGAGAGACAAGCGAGAGATGCTTGCTCTACAGCCACACCAGGTCACTCTGCTCAGAGACTACAGGACCAAGGGAGGCCTCTCCTTCTCTGAGGCAGATGCTGAGTCACAGGTGCCCAGACAGCCACTTTCTGCCACATGCAGATCAACTTTCATTGGCCTATAGCAGACACAGAAAGGGTGCTCTTTAGTACACGGGATGGCCCCACTTTATGTGAACAAAAATCATTTCCTTCTTTCTCATTTACTCTCTTCCAATTATCTTTTTATAAGCCCAAAGGGGGAAATAATTAAATGTTAAACAAATGCACTTAGAACTCAATGAGAAAATAACACAAGAGTTCAGAGGACATCAGGACACAGGTAAGCAATCAAGAGGGCATTGCCCCACATGAGTGATGCTTGAACAGTGGGAGGGAGGTCCCAGAGGCCACAGACACAGCAGGCCCACCCACCAGGCCCTGGGATGCCAGCATCTCTATGTGTTTTCAACTGGGGAAGAGCAGGGCCTCACCCTGCCAAGTCGTAAACGGAGAGGCCTGAAAGCAATGTAAAACGTTCCTGGATACCCCTTCAGGAACGGCAGCTGCTGCAGGGATTTCAAGGGAGGAGCAGGTTCAGCCCAGCACTCCTGAGCTCGGCCACTCAAACACCAGGGAGGAAGCAAGGATCAGGGACATGCTTGTCTTGCTAGCCTGCCTGATCTTTATGTTTCTGTTGGATTCACTTCCTGCATGGATGGTGTGCATCTCTGAGCAGCACCAAATGCTTACCTTTCCATAATGACTCCCCTAGGATTAACAAATGATACAAAGCCAAACACAAACCTAAGTGTATGCTGCCTGCCCCACGATTTCTTTCTTCCACTTGAACTGAATTCCAGATGTTTACAGGCACAAAGTCTGTGTTGTGCTCTCCTTAGAGGCAACATAGCCACTGTATGGAAGTGCACACAGGAGCCAGGACCCCCACACATCAGGCAGCGGATCAGGGAGGCCCCCACAACTCCTCTTGCCAAAGCTGGTCTCACTTCACAACTGGAAGATGTGATGGTCGATGGAAGTGTACATACCTTCCACATCCAGTCTCTGAGACATCTCTCCCACAACCCATCTCGGGGCCTTTTTGTCAGAATTTTCTGATGTTGGGTCCTGGACTGTGGGTCTGATTCTGGTTCTGTGAAGGCTCCGTGCCCAGATCTATGTCTGTAATGGAGTCATCATCCCTGCAAGATCTGAGCAGTCATGGTGGCTGTTATGGTTATGTCCAGGTGTCCTCCCAAAGCCTCATGCAGCCATGGGGCTGTTTCTAGGGTTTGTGATTAATTCATGATCTAGGGTTAGGATTATGGGTGTGAGTGCTACACCCACCCTGGGGTAGAGAACCTGCATGCAATATAAGGAGAAGATAGAGGCTTGCTAGCTGCTGCAGCTGCTTCTCCTCCCTTGGGTCTTTGCTGATTTCTGTAGCCATGAACTGCAGCCCTTTGCCATGTGCCAGTCTGCCTTGGAGCCAGCTGAGTACAGACTGAAACCCTCCATTAATTGTGAACTAAATAAACCTTTCCTTCCTTCATTTTGGGTGTCAGGTATTTTGTCCCAGCAATGAGAAAAGTAACTGAAATAATAGCTCATACCTTGCCTGCTTCTCTCCAGCTCCCACTGTCTAGCTTATATGAGAGACATAGCTAACAAGGGAGGTGGAACAGCTTGAGTGTCTGCAAGAGCCCCATGCATTCAGGAAGTCAGTCACACTGGAAGATAGGTGGCATGGTGTCAGGTGTGCACTACATTGTTCATCCTCTGTTGCTTAAATGGAGCTGTTAAATCTCAGTCTTAGAATCTCTCTCCTATGAGTTGATATTGATTCTGCTGAGGTACATGTAGCTGATTGATTCTCAAGACTAACATTAGCTGTTTCTAATTTACTTGAAAGAAACCTTTTCCTCCACTCCCTGTCCTTGCGTGATGGATGATACTGGCACTGAGAGCCAACTGCCTTCCATAACCACCAGCTATCTGGGATGATGTTGAGGAAATAAAATAATGCCTTGACACTGGGCTGTTGAATGCCATTGAGTTCCATTGTTTTATCCATGGAATTGTGTCAAGAAAATTATGAGTGAGAATAGTGAACATGTTTTACTATTTTGACATTTTTTCTGAAACAGTTGAAAGAGATGGATTAGGATCCTGGGGAAGGAAATCTTCCACACCACAGACCTGTGTTCTTCAGTGAAATGGTCAGTTTTTCCCAACACGGCTGTGCAGTCAGGCCCCAGTCAGCCTGCCAAGGTGAAATACCAACCTCTGGATAAGCAAGACGTGCA
Organism: Capromys pilorides; assembly: GCA_004027915.1. Lineage (NCBI taxonomy): Eukaryota > Metazoa > Chordata > Mammalia > Rodentia > Capromyidae > Capromys > Capromys pilorides. The sequence continues at coordinate 104,115 of PVKN010000078.1, read as the reverse complement.
CCTGAGGAACCCATAGGGAAAATAGATGAATTTGTTGTTTTTGTAGTTTAAAAGTACATAAAAAATTCAGGAGTCATTTCTTGAAGAGGGAGAGGAACACAAGGACTGGGAGCAGAAGAGCACACTGGCGAAGACACAGCTGAAATAGCATTTGTCCAGAGGCAATAGGAGGTGTGGGAACAGACTTCCCAGGGACTCTCACTCCAAAGCATAAATGCAGGCTATGCATTTCTTTTCTTCCCATTGCTTGTGTTATTCAGCAAAATACAATGACAAATCCTACATCACACTATATTCTCTAAGGATATCTTACTGAAACTTATCCATCAGTATGGTACAATATATAATTTTGGACTACTAGGAAAAAATATTCAAGAGGAGGAAAGCTGCAGCATTAAACAGAGAATGAACTGGCCACAAATTCCCTAAATCAATGACTCATGGCATAAAAGACAAAAATTTAATGTGAATTAAAATTTCATTCAACAGAGGCATAAATTAGCAAAGGTTACCATGAGAACAGTAGCAGTTTAAGAGTATCAAAGGGCCATGAATTAAATCAGATACATCCTGGTTGATGAACTTGTTTGATCGTATTTTTCTTCATAGCACTGCAGATCAAACTCAGAGATGTTCTACTACTGATATAGATTACTTTAAACAAACTAGACTGTTTCAATGATGTCTGCTGATTTCTGGGCATAATAAAGATTTAGCTCCTCTTATCACCCCATTAATGCCAAATGCAATGATTTCTGTAAGTTTTGCTTCTCCATTGCTCAATTGCAAATTTTAAATGCATGTACCTTACTCTCACCTTTATTTTAAACAGTGTCACTCATCCTTCCAATCTATAAGAAGTTCTCTTTGCTTCTCTACTTCTGAATTTTGGATGCTGTGTTTTTGTTTTTGAGGTTGGTAACACATATAGTCCACTCAAACAAGAAATAGGTCTATCATGCCGAGGCCATAGTTGATCTACAAGTGATCTAGCAGTGACCTTTTTTTTAAATGTATTGCTACAGGGTCTCACTACATGGTTCAGACTTGTAGTGATCTTCCTGTTTTCAGCCTCCTCAGTGCCAGGATTACAGGGTGACCCACTACACTCAGTCTCTGTGGCCCACTCAGTGTGCCCAAGGGCGGGGCCAGTGCAGCAAGTGGTGCTGGGAATTGAATTCCGGTCCCTGAGCTTGCGTAAGCAGGTGCTTGGTACACTGAGCTATCTCACTAGCCCTAGCAGTGACTTTTAAACATGTAACAGAAAAATTAGAGTAGCTTATAACTATGCATATCACACATGTGTGTCACTCTTCTCATACACAGGGCCAGGAGGTGAGAGGCTGCCTGGTTTTCCCTGGTGCCCTAAGGAACACCTGTATGTCACAGATTATGTCCTCTGGCTCAGTCTCCCTGCCTTCCTTTGGTGTCAGCTATGTGCTGTGGCCAATAACTGCAGCGCAGTGCTGATTCTTCAGGGCTGGAAAATGGTCTGTCCCCGTCTCCTACCTCCTTGGTCCAGCACGACCTATCTCCTTTGGTTTAAGTTAAGGGCCCTGGAAGACTCACACTCGGTGCTCACTAAGAGCATAACATATAGTCTAGAATTCTCGATTTTGAGCAGAGGGCAGGATGCAATGAGGGTTGTGTGGAGTGATGAGGAATGTGAGCAGATGTGATTGGCAGGTCTGGGCCCAGGGCCAACAGCAGCTATTTGCCTACTGTCTCCTTTTCACTAAATGAGTCAGAGGAGCAATTCATGATAGAGCCATGTAGAAAGCTATGGAGCAGCCTCAGGGAAGCCTCAGGGCTATGGCAGAGCCTACAGGCCTATCCCACTTCATGTCCCAAAGGGATCAACAAGAGCACAGCAGAAAGGAGATGGTCTTAGTGGGTGACATTCAGCTAACAGCATCTGAGTGGGGAGCTGACTTCCCTCTCTTCCTCTGATGCTCCGCTGGCTACCCCTGGCTGGACTCCTTGGATCTAGGTGGAAAGGAGCCATGATGGTAGTTGGGTTTGCTGGTACATTTTACCAATCTGAACTCCCATATTCATTGCTTTAACTCAACATGAACCAAATTCCCACTCAGTCCACTGCTGTGACCAAGGTCTGTATCTTAGTCACTTTCTCCTTGCTGACACATACAACTTAAAGGAGGAGAGGATTATCTTGAAACACAGTGTGTAGCAGTTTCATTCTATAGTTGGCTGGCTCCAAGGCCACCCAAGGCAGGGTGGCAGGGCAAAGGGACCTAGCGGAGAAGAACCAGTCCATGGCCTGGCAGCAGGAGGCAGATAGGTCAGGGGAGGAGGGATGATGTAACCTTCCAGGCTGCACTCCCACTGACCCACTTCTTCTGACTACCCCCCGCCTCCTAAGAGCAAGTCAGCTACGAGCCTCTAAACTAGTCACCTCCCAAAAGTCCTGCCTCTGATCTGATGATGAGCCCTGCTCTGAAGTTAGCCCTGTGATGCAGGAGCCCAGTTCCAAACCAGAAGCCAGAGCCATCAGGCAGGAGCCTGACCTCGCTTGGCCTAAAACAACTCTCCTTTCTCCTTTTAATTGGGCTTTGCCAATTATTCCACTTGGAAAAAATATGACTACTTAAGAAAGTTGAAAAAAATATATATATAATATAAATGTTATATAATATTATATATTATATAATATATAATTGTATATTATATAAAATAGTATATATTATATAAAATATTATATAATTATATATTATATAAATATATTATATATATTTATATATATATATATAAAATATCACTGCTTAAGAAAGTTGAAAATCACTGATGTGTTCTCAGCTCTCAGAAACACTGAATACTTAAGATAGCCCATTAAGTAGTGGAATCAAAGCCAGAGTCAGGGCTCCTGAGAGTCCTCCACTCTTGCCACAGGCTTCTGGTTTTTTGCATGCCCAACATAATGAGCTTTAATGTGGGTATGAATCACCTGGAAAATAGGTCCAGACTCTCTCGAAAGCAGGCAGAGTTGGGTCTGAAACTGCTTTCCTAGCGAGCTTACCCAAAGGAGATGGGGAGACAGCAGGTCCAGCCCAGCACTAACACTGGGGAAGGCTCCTTGGGAGCTGACTCAGATCTATTTGAATCGCATCTGTCTGACCTGACCAATATGTCAACATCTTTTAGAAAATGCATGTGCAAGGATAAGAAAAACCTATAAAAATGGTAGTGGTCTGTCCTTGGCCCTGCAAGAAGGACTATGAAAAGTAACTACGATGGAGGTGGTGATGATCATGCACCTTTCTTAGATAACATAAAGGGATTCAATGCAACTTGCACCCATTTCCTGAACCCCAGCCCAAGGTCAGATAAAGGCAGCTCAGCATTGATGAGGCTTAGAAAGCACAACTCTACAGCAGCAAATGCAATGTCATTATTCCTATATAGCCATAAACTCTTAAATATTAATATTAAAATAACTTTTGTAAAATATACAACAAATATTTAAAAGTAGACAGAAATAACCAAGTTATTCTAAGACACCCAAAAATGTCTTAAAAACCAATCTCAACATAATCACATAAAGAAATTTAGATTTGTCCCAAAGATTGTGATTTCCCTCATGAAGTTCTTATTTGTTTTACAAATGAATTACCCATAGATGCTTTGACTAGTAGACCTCTGTACCACATGTAAGATTCATGGAGACTTAAGTTTCACCTGCAGCCTCAGGGACATACATAAGTAATTAAAAGCACATTCTCAGACCCAGCTCAGCAAAATCACCGGGGCGGTCACTCAGATGGAATTTCTGCAGATGCCAAGTGCTTGGAAGCATCGAGAGTTTGATTCTGTTTTCCACTCTGCACCCAACTGCTGTTGTACTCCATAGAAACTGACACATTACATAGCAGTTTTTCAACATGGAATGTATTTTAAAAGATGGAGGAAATTATAATTGCTGAGCTCCTACATACGAGATTATTCTTTCACAAATGTCCTAATCATGAGAGTTCAAACAAAAGTCAAAACTGTGAAAAGCCTTCACTTCTTGTACAGGCAAGTCATATCAGATACGAACTGGGCCCGGTGAAAGCTACCACTTTGGAGTAGACATAAATTTGTTTTCACTATTTCCTATCACTGTGAGACTTAAACCTACTGACAGTTAAATGAGATGTCTTCCTATTGTGTTGCCTGCATGAGATTTGTCACTGGGAGTATTCATCAAGGTTGGAGTAGGAACGGCCACAGCCCGTGGGGAGAGCCGCCAGTCATTCTAAATCAGTTACCTAGCAAAATGAATTCCCTGACAACTCTTCACCATTTACACTGTCCAGAAATGTTTTTAATTATTCCAACCAATGCTAGGTGTTTTTATTTTGCTCACTGAGACCTTGAGTAGTTTGACCACATCCTCCTTAACGTGGGATTATTGATGATCTCAAGCAGCAGTCCTATGTGAAGATTCTGAATGATGTCACATTATTTTCTTCCCACTAGTATTTTGTAGTACAAATATAATATAGGGTCAATTATTAGAATTCATAGGCAATTAAAATATATTTAACCTTAGCATAGTTCTATCAAGATAAAGATACACCATTGACAATAAAATGTCTCATTTAATAACGGGACCCCTTCTCAAATGCAAATGTTTCAATGTCAGGAAGCAACATGGCCACTGCCCCCCTGCTGATACCTTCTTGATTATCATAAGGTTCAAACTTTTAGAGTAACACTGATTGGACTGGCTATTATTATCACTAGTCTAATGATTTCCTAATGTGTTTTTAAAGATGTAGTGATGCTTGCATGTGAAATAAAAACAACAATACATTTTCAAGACTCCTAATTGTGGCATTCAGCTCTGAAGCATTGCTCAGTCACCAGGAGAAGAGAACAAGGGAGCTCATGTCTAATACCAGACTCAGCCTCGGCGTGCAGAGAATGGAAGCCAGCAGGTCCTCAGGTTCCGGAGATCTTATAGTCTTTAAAAGGATTCAGGACATCAAAATTGCCGTATGAGCGTGATTTCTTGTCCATCAATAGGAAAACAAGGTAGGTGAAAACATCTCTTCTGAACACCTCACATCCACCAGAGTATCTCGGCCCAGCATATACACTGGTGGAAGCAGCACACGGGTGAAACCAGCCTGTCCAGGGCACAGCCCATCCAAAGACTGATGTCTCAAAATTGAGATCAAAAGCAGGTGGGGCTTTCAATGTGCACGTAGAGAAAGAGAAGACTAATCCAAGACACGTTTGATGTATTTCATTGAATTTTGAGCACACAGCCGCAGAACACTGAGTCTAGCAGAACTGCTCCTGGGAAAGCTGGACCCACATATTATGAAAACTGAGGACAGTGACATGCAGTCCAACATTGATGACCAAAAAAAGAGAAGGGAGCAATTGTAATGCTCTGGACAAAGGTGTCATGGCCACTGCAGGGTGACAGGTTCCAAGACAGAGCAGAAAGAACAAATAATGCCATAGCAGAATAAGCTCCATAAAGTAGAATTCAGAATAAAAGACCAGAAGTGGATTTGTTTTTAAATCAATTAAATCATGAACTACATAAAAAGAGAATGACTACTCCTGCTTTTATCAAGAACATTCACATTTACTGTTTTATTAAATCCTTAAAAAAAAGACCCTGTACATGAAAAACAAGTGGTTGGCAAACTGACTCTACAGATGGCAAAATAAGAGTCAGGAGCCTGAAGGAATGTCTTGGGCCCCAGGCCTCAGGATGCCAAGACTGCCCAGCTGCCTCCTCCTCCGTCCCAAGTTTCCTCTCACTGGGTGGATGATGCACCTCCTGGCTGACTCTGGAATCTTGCTCTTGCTCATGGAGTGAGGAGCTAAAAGAAACCTTAAGGCATGCTTAGGCCTGTCAGGATTAGGCAAGAGACTTAGCAGATAAAGTGTATCTTTAAAACAAAAACAAAACAAAACAAAACTCAGCTTATAGCAGAGAGGTAGCTTGAACTACAGACATACAAATGGCTAAAGAATCGATGATGCATTACTCAAGTATTTATTGACAATACCTGACAGATGGCAGAGCAAAATCAGATGTAAAGAGTCACATCAAGATTAATACCAAAGAGAACAGGTGGCATTCTCAGGCAAACAGGCTCCCATGTGGCTCCTTGATTGCAAGAGGGCAGACTGGGTGGACTGAGGGGTCCTTCCCATGACCCAAACCTCTGTAGCTTGCCCAATGCTGTGCCAGACCAACTTTCTGTCCACCAATGGATATTGAGGACACACCTGGCCCTCAGTACACGCTGCTTCTGAGATGTTTTTCCCTCTACTAATGAAGGAGCAAAAAGGCCCTGACTGAAATACTGCTGTCCCAACACACAGATGAAGCAGAAGGAACAGGTTCTGCCATTATTATTTTAATTTTCTGTCTTTTAATTAATTCTCTATCTCTTTTTCTAATCAGGCTGAAGTCTTATCTTCAATACAACCAGCAGTAGGACTGACCTTTGCACTTCCCGAGGTCCCAACCTCCCCAGAACCATTCTTAGCCTGTGATGGGCCACAGTCAATATTTGCTGACTGAGTGAATGAATTACCTGGTAGAGGCTGTAAACAGCCCGCAGTTCAGGTGCCATTCTTTTTCGCTTCTGTACTTTTAAATGCAGCTAGAGAGACACACATTGCTGGGAATGGCATTCTCAGGGTAGAACAATTTGTAAAAGGGTTGGTTTTCTCAAGAAGCCACATCTGTCTCCAGTCTCTATCCCACCTCCACACCCTAGTTCTGGGTTGTCTCCTCTTTTTTACTTTTATTACTGCAGAAGTGGTTTTGGCCATTCCCAGCATTTGTCTCAGACACCACATCTTAAAAATACCATTTCAGGCCCCTTATCAAATGCAGATTACCATGGTGGTGCACACCTGCAATCCTAACCACTAGGGAGGCTGAAGCAAGGGGATCATAACCTTAAGGCCAGCCTGGTCAACTTAGTGTTATTGTGTCTTGAAATAAAAATGACTGGGGATGTAGACTGGTAGTAGAGCAATTCTGGGTTCCAAACACATGTGTGCACACACACGCACACATGCACATACTTTAGGCTCTGCAAAGCTCATTTGTATCTTGACTTTTTTTCTTCATTATTTTTCTTTCTATCCTTGAAATACTTACATATAACTTTTTAAATTTTACTTAGTTGACTTTTTTTTCTGCGTTTACTTTCTGGAACAAGAATGCTATAAGGGTAGATTCTATTAGATCTAGAGCACTGACACAGTGCTTGTCTCTCTGCAGAGTCACAAAAGGAAGAAGTGATTGGGTGGATGAATGGATGGGCGGATGGGTGGATGGGAGGATGCGAGGATGGACAGAAGGATGAGAGGATGGACAGGTGGATTGTTGGAAAGCTTCTTTATAACCTATCACTAGCCTTGAATATCCCTTTTGTCCTTTCTCTGTAACTACTCCACAAAATGTAAATATGATCACATCGGTCTCCTCACATCACCAATTGTTTATCATAGACTTCAGCAGCAGGAAGTTCCAAGAACTTAGAAGAGGATTTAAAATGGTCTCTTCTCTTTAATATAGATATATATTTGCATTTTAGGGAAGGGTCTAAAGGGTGTTCAGGGTCTCACTACTAGATCAGAGTTGTAATGATCTGCCTGTTTACAGCTTTCCAAGAGCTGGGATCACAGGTATGTATCACCACACCAGGTCCCAATTGCCGTCTCAGCACATCCTGGGGCCTGCAAGGCAGGCCTGGGGATTGAACCCCCAGCCCCTGTGCCTGCTTGCAGGCACTTTAATCTGCTGTGCTACTTGGCCAGTCCTTTTATACTCTGTTCTAGAAAGGACTCTAGAACTCGAAATTTTCAAATATGCTGTGATATTTCATACTGGGAAATGTTTCCACTTGCTCTTGTTTGGATCCTTAGCCTCTGGTCTGTAACCTCAGTTACTTGCTTGTATCCTCAGTTCTGGTTTAGATTCTATCACTGGTAGAGCCCTCACTCCCCTGTCTGAGCCCGCAGCCTCAGAGAGGTTGAGCAGTCTAATGAAAAGTTACAAATTCAGGATATTTCTATTCACTTCCTAAATATAGGTTTTCTATTCAGCTTTAAACAAGTCACAGATTTTTATTCTCAGATGTTCCATAGGATTTGGAATGTGCTTTTTTTCATGACTTATTGGGAGAAATGAAATCCAAAGGGAATTACAACCTCAGGTCTGTTCATGTTAGGGGAGGCTTAGTGATTATTAACCAGTTGGCTTACACAATTTTTAACCACACCCTAATAGTCACAGTTCTTCTGTGATGATGGTTCCTCTTCTCACTACCTGATGAATTTTAAGAAATCAGCTTCCCAAGGCAGTGCCATAGATGGTTTCCACTCTTGTGTTCTGCATTTATGAGAGAACATGGCCTTTGGAATATTCCCTCTCTAATTGTCCCCTCTTTGGCCTCCTGTCTCAGTTACTCTTCTCTCAATGCTGGGACAAACACCTGACACTCAACATGAAGGAAGGAAAGATTTATTTATCTCACAGTTACTGGAGGTTTCAGTCCATATTCAGCTGGCTCCAAGGCAGAGGGGCACATGGCAGAAAGAACCTTTCATGGTGGCAGCTAAAAGCAAGAGGGCAGACAGAGACAGCAGCAGTTCAAGTAGCTAACAGTCTCTTCCTTTACATTAAAATGCAGCTCAAGCAGCTAAGTCTCTTCCTTTACATTAAAATGCAAGTCACAGGGCCAGGGGTATAGTTCAGTGGACTAAGCCCTTGCTTAGGGAAGCACAGGGACCAGGGTTTGGTTCCTGGCCCCACCTGCCACATGGGCCCTGCTCTCCAGCACGCTGAGCCAGCAATGTAGTCTGGGTGCAGTGGTGCACACCTGTAATCCCAGCACTTGGGAGGCAGGAAACAGGAGGATCACTATGAGTCCGAGCTGTGTAGTGAGACTCTGTACAAAAAAAAAAAAAGACAAAAAAATGCAAATCATCTGCCCCAGGGGAGGTGCAGCACCCACACCCACAATAATCAATTACAAATTCCAGAAGCAGCCAAATGACTGCAAAGGGCTTTGGGGTGGGGGGACACCTATACACAAACCATAACATTCTGCTGCTGGACTCACGCACATCCCTTTATGCAAAAGACATTTTAGTTCATCTCTAAGAGTTGCCAGTCCCAACAGTTTCAGTATTGCTGAAAAGTCCAAGTCCTAAGTCTCTGTGAGCGCCTATACAAATGAAAAGCTAAATACATACAGCATTCAAAAGCACAAGATATACATTACCATTCCAAAAGTTATACACAGCAGGATACCAAGCATTGGGACCAACACAAGTCTAAAATCCAGAAGGGCCAATATTAAATCCTATAGGCCCTTGTGGGACATCTGAAGCAATCTGTGGCAAATTGTAAGCTCCATGTGGCTCCACCCCTATGGCACTCTTGGTAGTTGTATCTCTCATGGCTTCTCTTTTAGGCTGGCTTTGCTCCTTCTTTGCAGTTTCCCTTAGATGATCTACATTCCTGGCTTTTTTAAACTTTTGGGGTTTCCACTGAATAGGCTTCTCACTCACAGCTTTACATATTTCCCTTTCAGGGGCACACTGCCTGGCCTCCCAGACCTTCTGAAATTGAGGTGGAAGCCTTCTTAGCCTCAGAACTCTTTCATTCTCAATGTTCCTAAAACCACTGCCATATGGATGATGCCAAGGTCTGCTGCCACCTGGAGCAGTAGCCAGGCTTCCTTCTCTCTTGGCTGTAGGAGTTGAGTGCATGGATCTCTGAATACTCTGACCCTGATTCCAAAGAATAAATTCTCTGTGCCTGTGCCATTCTGGAACCTGGTGCAGCCCACACCATTCTGGAACAAAGGGCTCAGCATCTTTCCCCTCAAGGCAAAGTCCCTGACCTTTGCAATTCTGAGGTTGAAAAGGGTGGAGACCTGCCACCTCCTATGAAGCCCTCAGACCATCTTTTCCATTTCTCTTGTTCCTTCTCAGCAGTGGAGATCCTCTTAGTTCTATCTTTGCAGTCCACAGTTTTATTGACACATCCTTTCTGGCCAAGCTCGCAACATTTAAAATCCTCCTGCTGGGCTCCTTGCTCTTGACTCTAAACATATATCTGGCTAAAAGCCCCTAATAACTGCCATGCCACCACCCCAATATTTGGCTGCTTTAAAATATCTTTTGAAAGATTCATCAGTCCACCATGCTTAAACTCATTCTCAGGCAAAGTCTCTGGACATGAGCAAAATGAAGACAATTTCTCTGCCAAGTCAAAACACAAAGATCCAGAGTCCGACAACCAATACAGTCCTTCTCCCCAGAAGAAACCTCCCCAGCCTAGTGTTTACAGGCCAGCTTTCTATCAGCCTTCTGGTCTCCCGAGCTCCGACCAGAACCTCCCCTACAGAAGAGCTGAAGCTGTTCCAGCTCTTCACAAGTAGGCAACATTTCTGAACCTTTCCTATCTCTTCCCATAAGCCATTTCAAAACACTTGTGATCCACATGGTCAGGTTTAGTCACAGCAATGACCCCATTCTAGGTACCAAATTCTGTCTTAGTTACTCTTGTTGCTGGGACAAACACCTGACACTCAAAATAAAGGAAAAAAAAGGTTTATTTAGCTCACAGTTACTGGAGGTTTCAGTCCATATTCAGCTGGCTCCAAGGCAGAGAGGCACATGGCAGAAGGCAACCTTTCATGGTGGATGCTAAGAATAAGAAAACAGGGAGAGGTAACTGCAGCTCAAGCAGCTAACTTCTCTTCCTTTATATTATGGCCATGACTCATCCAGATGGCTGACACTGACAACAGTTCTACAAAGCACTGTACATGGTTTCAAAGTAAATCTTGAGGGGATTTGACTGACCTTGTGAGATATAAAAGTTACATGTTCTGTTATATAGGTCTTGCTTTAACTTGTCCTTGACCACCCAGCAGAAAAGTTTAACCATGAAGCATAAAATGTAAAACTAGGTTAGTATGCTGAGCTGTAAAAGGCTTAAATCAACAGCTTCCAACATTGCTAGTTTTGCCAATAATCCACTGCGATTATGGAACATTGGATTATGTATACAACTACTTTCTCTTAGTTCAATGAGAAGAAATTTTTTGTACCAGTAATGATTAGAAAAATTACCACGTCTACACCCTGTGCTCTGTATGACTACTAGGAGGACAACAATATGCATTGTATCAATTATTGGGAATGTACTACTAACGTGTTTTGAAATTGTCACATTGTTATTTCTTATTAAAAGTAATAAAAATGCAAATCACCTGCCCCAGGTGAGGTGCAGCACCCACATCCACACCCACAATAATCAATTACAAATTCCAAAAGCCGCCAAATGACTGCATGAGGCTTTGGGGGGACACCTATACACAAACTATAACATCCCCCTTGGGAGTTTGCCTCTGATGCCTCTGTGTCAGTGCAAGCAATGCCTCCCTGGTGTGCAGGACTTTTAAAAGTCACTGTCCCTACATATCTTCCAAGTTTATTCAGGGAGGACATCATCATGTATGGTTAACAATGCAGTTTGTCTCCACTTTATTATTCTCTGCCTTCAGGAGAGATGGCTCATTTCAAATGCTCTTCATATTTCTGCAATACTGGCATCCATAGTGCTAGCATCTGCAATGGCTAATTTTCATTGTCAACTTTACCACATTGAGGAATCCTAGAAAATCAGTACCAAGAAGTAGGGTTGTCACTGTGGCTATACCTGATAAGGCTGGTGTATGTGGTGTGGGGGGAACTTTTGGAAATTCACAGTATGAAGAACCTAACAAAGTTTGGAGAAATAGGCTAGAAAAATATTATAATGTTATAGGTGGAGCTTAAACGGTCATTCATTCCTGGGGGCTCAGAAGTCCAGAACAGTGATGGGAAAGTGGACAGTGAAGGTTATGCCAATAAGGCCTCCACTGGAAGTCAAAAGTGGACTAGTAATAAAGATTAGACTAGAAATCACCTTAGGCTATCCTGGCTAAGGACTTAGATGCATTGTATTTGAACCCTGAGATGTTGTAGGTCTTAAAGGTTATGGAATATATGTGGCAGGTTTTGTTGACTAGAAATTATGAGGCAGCATGGAATTCAGGCTGTGGCTTGCATATGATTGAATGTTTTCACAAAACTGACCAGGACAATCAAGAGCAAAGTGGAGCAGAGCTGAAAGACTTGAAAAATTCCAGCTGATTGAGAAAAGGCACGTGTTTAAAGGTGCATCCAAGGAGGGTTTAGGAGCTGGCACCAAGAAAAAGAAGCCAAGGACTGTGCAGTGAGACAGTGGGAAGGACAGCCTTCATGCATCGCAGGAGGCAGCAGGCTTGGTGATGCACACATGCAAGTTAGATTCCAGGGCTTTCCATGGTGGAATCTTTTGAGAGGAGGGGCCCTGGGGAACTTGCTGCCTGGAATGCCAAGGGTTTGTTTCCTCACGTCCAGGCATTCCAGGTAGAAAGGCACCCAGAAGCCACTGGAGTCATGTGTGTAGCACAAGGGTCAAGGTGCTGAGTCCTCTTCCTCCTGAGTCACTAGGTTGGGCATCATGTTCCTCTTGGCTCTTCCCCTAACCCAAAATGATCTTGAAAGGAAAATATTTTGAACTTGTTCAGCACATCAGGAGACTCAGGATTGCTCAGCTGAAGATACTCAGGAAAGAAGACTTCTAAAGCTGCTTCAGAAAATGGCAAGGATGATGGGACAAGTGTGTTCAAAAGGAGAGGGACAATTCTGAGGGGGATTTGTAGCAATGTGTTTTTTACTGTAATTTTTTAAAAATTTAAATGATCATAGTATCTTTTGATCATACCTGGTATATACTATCATACTGGTCCTGTGAGCTGTTTTGTCTTCCTAAAATCACTGCAGAGTTTTTAGCACATTTCTAGTACACTAATAGTATATTGGTATAAAAACAGTGGAACTAGTAAAAGTTAAACATTAAGCAATATTTCATTACAGCACATGTTATCTTGTATGAAAGGTGGTTGTTTTTCTTTCTAATAAGAGCTGCTAAATTATTACATGATTAACACAATGGTCACACAAATACAACAATTCATTTTAAAACCTTGTATAGAGTATGTCCCCAAAATGTATACGCACTTCAGGAAAAGAAAAAGTTGCATAAATATTTTAATACCAACTTTATTGAGACATCATGAGATTGTTACAAGTTACTTTTGGCCTCTACAAATACAAAAGATGCTCAAAGTGATGGCCGTTAGCTTCCATTTGTTAGTACAGTGAACTGCTGCTTGGGTAAACCTTGGTCATTCAGGCTGCTGCACATACATGTTCAATTTCTTCTATAAGGGATGGCAGAGTAGTGGATTTTCTGAGATATACGATGTCCTCTAGGGTTCCTCATAGGAGGGTGACACCATCTGTTGAAGGAATATTATACTATTCTTCTTGGCCTGAAGTGTGTTTGGTGGACTCTTCTATCTGTTATAGACGTTTTTGAAGGCATTTAATACTCATCTATCAACAAACATATGCCTATTAGGGACAAGACAATAACAATTGCAGTTGAAATGTAGGAACTTTATAACTTCATTTTTAATAACCTCAAAAAATAATTCCATCTCATTACATGGGTGTTCAATAAATTAAGCATACTTTTTCCTAACTGATTTTTTCTTTCTAGGATCTATCATAATTTTCTCAAAAAGGAAACAGCTCAAACATAGCAGAGGAAATAATTTTTCACCAGGAATTCTAGAATGTAGTCTGTTATCATTTTCTCTCTTATCTTTTTGGCCTATTAGACCCTTGACAGTGGACTATACAATTACTAAGAAGAAAGTACATTACTTAATATGATTATAGCACCTCTTTTTGCCTGAAATTAAAGGACATTGTGATGCTTCAAGTGAATTAGCTTCAACTTTTTTGTGGGAAACAGTGCATTTCATTGTTTTGGGGTTTTTTCTAGTAACAACCATAGAATTATATAGTTTTCTAGTAGGGGCAGTACTCCAAAAAACATGGAGACTATTAATTTGTCAGTAGAACTTCGCTGACTCTGTGACATGTTCTGCTTCCCTTTGGTTAGTGTCGTGGCCTGAGAGCACACTGATCAGGTGTGCTGGTCACAAAGAGAGTGCACGTGTCTGGCGTTGGAGGATGCCCTGTGGCTCAGTCGGACGACACTGCAGATTGCAAAGCTCACTGGAGACCAGTAAATCAACACACTCTCTCAATTAAGCTTTTAAACATCTGTAAAAGCTGTTTATATAAGATGAGAGCACTTAGAGTTATTTCAGCGCAGGACCTCTCACACATGAATGAAAGAACACGTGACACATCTTGTCCTTAGCTGCCATAGTTACTGAAACCACCTGATTGTGACATCTGTTTATGCCCACTGTCCTGCTTGTGAGCTTCCAGGGAGTGAGGGCTGCATATGTAGTTGATGGTAGAAAAGAGTCAGTCAAGAACCCCATCCTCAAATGCACAAGACATGAGAAATTTATTGCTCTTCCATAGTTGGTAGAATTTGTGTGAGAGTCAAAAAGATTTTTTCCCAGAACAGTAGCCTTTAATTCTGTTAAAAAAAAAATGATATTTTCAAAAACCAGAGTCTAAGTAAGCCTAAAATTATATGTGACTAGGGGGGAAAACATTTAAAAATAATTAAAAAGGAAGCCTCGCTGTGGGGGAATGAGAGTTAAGCCAGCCATGCAGCCACTGAGAAACTGGACAGCAGGCGTCGCTCTTGCGAGAGGAACTGGTCTCTCCTCAGACAAGGGAAGTAAGTATAACCTCCCTGTTTACCCACCTAACTTTTTCCTGAGTACATTCATAGAAATATTCGCGTTGCATTCATGTTGCATGCAGGAAAAAAGAACAAGCAAATAAATACAAAAATCTAAAATAAAACAAAACCTCTCCCTTGGAAACCAAATTCTTTGCTTTGGAAGAGCGTGGAGACACAGGCACACAATCAATGGTCACTTCGCGGTCTCCCATCTCTACTCCACCCCGCGGTGCAAGCACCTTCTCTTCCCGAGGAAACACACCCAGTGCAAGGAGGTGGACCGAGACCAGGAGACAGAAGGACACAAGGACGGACAGAAAGAAGGACACAGGGGCGGGGGTCCAGCTATTCCTGTCCCTGGGACGGGGCGGCAGCGGTGCACACCTGCCCCGGGAGGCTCCATCCTGGCCCGCGCTCACTCTCTCCGATCCGGAGCTCACAACACCTTTCCAAACTGTATCGCTTGGAAGACGTCCAGCTCCTGCCCAGAAAGCGCCCATAAAACGGGAAAGGGCGCAATCGCCTGATAACACATTTTACAAGAAAAAGCTTTTAAGGAAGTAAACTGTTGAACCCTCTTGCAGGTGCCGGGACACATCCAGGGTACGCGGCCCTGGAAGCAGAGTGCAGGCGTCGCGTCCCGAGAGTCGCCTCCTTCGGCCAGGCCCGGACTCGGGCGGTGTAGACGGGTGCCACGCCTGCAGGTCCCCCGACATGGAGTGGCTCGAATCCACTTATGAAATGCCAGGCAGTCAGGCGATTCCTCTTTAAAAGCCCGAGATCTACATTTAGACAAAACAGATCCGAGTTCCCGGCAAAGGCGTCTCTTCTCATCCTGTCACAAGTGACAGGAACCCAGGAACCTGATGGGGAGAGGGGATGAGGCGGGGGCGGGGAGGAAGGGGCGGGGAGACGGGCGGGGCGGCGGAGGAGGGGCCCCGGGGCGCGGGCCGGGGGGTCTGACGAGCGTCGGTCGGCGAAGCGCTGGAGCGCGTTGATTAAAGCCGCTGCGCCAAGAGACCCGCCTGCGTCGGCGGCCGCGGGCATAAGAAGCGGGCGGCCAGGATCGCGCCGGCACCAGGTGCCCGCGGTCCACTTGGAGCAGCGCCACCCGCGTCCCGCGACCCTGCTGCGCTCGGCGAAAGACCTACCGACCGGACGGAAACGTAGCTCGGCACACTCGGATCTGGGCGCACTCCGGTCCGGGCGCACGGAGCTGGGTGCCATCGGACACCGGCACACTCCGACAGGGCACATTGGTACCCGGGTCCACAGAGAAGGGCGCAATCGGACTCGAGCGCGCACAGATCTCGGAGCACTTGAACCTGGGTGCACTAGAACCAGGGTTCATTCGGACGCCGGCACACGCCGATCCCGGCGCATAGGGGCCAGAGCGCTCAGACTTGGTGCACTCAAAGCCAGGCGCACCCTAACCTGGACGCACGGACCCAGCTGGGCCGACGGGGCTGAATTCCTGCAGGTGCAGGTGGCAGCTCGAGCCCAGGCCCAAAGCCAGGGCAGAGGAGAAAGTTGCGTGGCGTGACCTCGTGGCCCAGGCGACCTGGGGACCCGCGCACCCTCTGTCCCCAGCGGCTGGGCCATGCACGCGCCCGGGCGGCCCCTGCTCCTCGGGCTGCTGCTTGTGCTGGGTACGGCGGGACCGGGGCGGGGACGCGCGCAACCCCGGGGCTCAGCGGACCGAAGCGCGCTGTTGAGGCTGCTGTTGGCGGAGCTGGCCCAGGAGCTGCGCAAGTCTCACCCGGCCGAGGCAAAGCGGCTGCAGCTGCTTGGCCAGCCGGACCTCGTTCTGGGTCGCAGGGAGGCAGTGGACTACGGGGCAGACCCGGAGGAGCAGAGAGTGGGTGAGTGTCCCAGTGGGTGGTGTGGACCAAGAGGCAGAAAGAGGTCCAGACAGTGTGAACGGGTAGAGAATGAGAGTCCAGGCAGGCAATATGGACCAAAGAGCCGAGGGGAAGGGAGCGTCCAGGCACTGTGGATCCCGAGTTGTAGACAGTGTGTCTGAGCCCCAAGCAGGCTGTGTAAAACAAGGGACAGAGGAGGCTGAGGGTGCTGGCAGTGTGGAATCCAAAAGGCAGAGTACATAAGCGTGCCAGGCAGACTGTGTAGACTGAGAAACAGAGCCAGGTGAGGGTCCCAGGGACCCCGAGGGCCATAGTGGATGAGCCTTAGGCAGGTTGTGTGGAGGAAGGGACAGAGAGGGCTGACGTGGTGTGGGCCATGGGGCCCCCTACTGCCTGCCTTCCGTGTCCGAAGTCCTACTGAATAGAAATATATTTGAAAAGAGAAATCCGTTTTGATTAATTAAAAAGAAAAAGGTTTTATTGTTATTTTCTGAAAGAAAAAAGTAAAAAAAAAAAAAAAAAAAAACCAGCAGAAAGAGAAGTGCAAGCCCCAGAGCTATCAGGTACCAGACCCTCCTTAGTGTGCTTCTGGGCCAGCACCGGCCCTGGATTCCCACACAGAACTGGCCCCCTGACTGTGGAGCTGGTAGTCCTGTCAGGAGAGTGCTTCCAATTGCAGAGGGATTGTCCTGCTTTCCTGCAGTCAGGCCCTTCCCTTAGTGGCTGCCCGTTGGGGATTTCCCAGGAAAGCATTCGAGCTTTTAATGCTTCCATGACATAATTGGGTCAAAAATGACATGGTCAAGTTGATGTGGACTAGCTGGAGTGAAGACCGCCATTAGGAACACATCTCCACCCAGCACATGGGGCAGTGTGAGGCCTGTGTCCCTTCCAGATGTGGGGAGAGTGACAGCACTTGGAGGAGGTAAAGGCTCACATCACTTACAATTGTAGAGAGGTAGCCCATGTGGACGGATAGAAATGACTACAGAGGACAGTAACCAGAAAGGTGTCAGCTATCTCTCTGGGGACCAGGTGACTGGAGGGGCAGGGGTGAGAGAGGCTGGCTTCGAGGACCCTGTTCTGGGGAGTCCTGTGCCTGGCTCACAACCCAGCTCGCTGCTTCTTTCCACTCGAGCACATAACCGCGACGCACCAGTGCTTTTAAAAGCATTTATTCCTTTTTCTAAATATTTGCCAGAAACACATCATGTTCTGTAACATTTATTTTTGTTTCAAGAATGAGATTTTCTTTCTAGAACTTTAAAATGCCATGGGATTTGACTACCAACCTCCATGAAATGAATATCTAAAAGTGACCAATGGGGGAAAAAAAAGGCAACTTTCTTCACCCCATGCCTTTCTGGTCTTTCTGTCACACCTTGCTGTAAAGGATAGACAGAAAATCTTGGAGCCTTACGAACAGCCTGTAGTCCTGGGAGAAGCACCACCTCTGATGTGAGGATTCCCAGGGTATCTGGAGAGTGCTCCCATTCTATCCAGGCTGAGATATGGGGAATGAGAGCTCACTCCCCAGTACTGGCTCAGTCAGGATGGAGCTTTAAAAGTGCTTCTTTCATGCACTGCAACCGTCTCTCCCCCTCCTCACACAGAAATTGTCCCACGAGATCTCAGGATGAAGGACAAGTTTCTAAAGCATCTCACAGGTGAGTGTATGTCCCTTGCCCCTCTCCCCTCTCTGCTGTTGGCTGGAGTCTTCATGTTTTTCTTCTTCCTCCTGTGTTCCAGGTCCTCTCTACTTCAGCCCCAAGTGCAGCAAACACTTCCACAGGCTGTACCACAACACCAGGGACTGCACCATCCCAGCATGTAAGTCAGGCCCTGTTCAAACCACATACACACCTCCAGAGTAAGACCAGGGAGCCAGCCCAGGATGCTTGGACCTGGCAAGATAACTAGATTCAGAAACGGGGTGGGGGGTTGGGCCCTGTGTAAACTAGTGCCACCCTATTCTCTGGAACTAATGGCCACTCCTTGGAATTAATCAACTCTGGCAATGGGCTGCACTGCTCGGCACACATTCCCGTTTTGTTTATGAATTCTGGCAGGGCGCCCGCCTTGTTCTGCTTACTGTGAGGATTACACAGGTTGGGGGGAGTGCTGGAGTGCCTTCCTGCTGGCCTCAAACTTTGTGGTCAGACTTTTTGACCCTACCACGCTCGCCAGCGGTTTTGTTTCTCCACCAGCAATAATCACTCATCACCCGGGAATTTTATTTGCTACTTCAGAATCCTTTTCTATCCATCCTCAGCCCAGCTCTCTCGTGGTGGCTTTTCTTTCTCTGCAGTGAGCAGCTCGCTGTTTATCCATAACAAAACATATTTTATGTCCCCAAAAGTTGCTCCTTCTGTGCTTCATAAAATCATCACTCCATTTAAGGCATATAGGAGAAAAGCCATGCAGACGCACCAGGAGTCAACTTGTTGCTTTCAGAAACCACCTGAGTTTATAGCTGAGTCGCAGACTAGAATGGCACATGCCACTCTGTGTGAAGCCTGGACTCTTTCTTGGTTCATGCAGCAGGTGCTCTGAGCAATACAGCCCACTGCTCACAAAGTTGCGTCCTCCATGGCAGGTACTTTGCCTAGCACAATCAGGACCTCATGTTGTGGGTCTCACCAGCGCTTTGCAGGCCACAGTGCCAAGCAAGCACATACTCCCTGCAGTTTGGTTTCCTCTCACCCTTTAAACATGCCATGTGTAGTGTGAATAGTATCCTTCCCTCTTCTTTTGTTTGGGAATTACTAACCTGCTTCCTGTAACCCCGGTCCCTGAGGTTGCCTAAGCTTGCCTATGTAGGCCACTGAGCTATCTCACCGGCCCTTTACAGTTTAAATATGCATGTTTTTATCCAATATCATCTTACAGTAATATCACAGGAGCAGATCCTAATGTGAAAGTGACCTCTGCTTAGGCACCTGACCTCTCATGGACAGGTGAGGAGAGAGTTTAAATTGCTCCTTTGCTGAGGCCACAGCTCTCTGTGAAGCTCTTTTCAGGACACTGTGCTATGCTACACTTTTGCTACCTCATTTTTCTCTGAGTAACTTGGCTGGAAGACACCAAACTGGTCCCAGCTCATGCCAGGACCCAGAAGTGGAAGGCTGGCAGATGCCTGCATTGAGATGCATTTTGCTTCCTCCTACCCTGGGCCCATAACAAGCTGGAGAGTTGAAGTTGACTGCTTTCTGGCTGCTTCAGGCTCACAAACGAAAAATCCCTGGCATCCTGGAATGCTAGAACTGATAGGGTCCTTGGAGCCTTGGGAGCGTGATAGAACACAAAACTGAGTCCTTCCAAGACCTGAGGAATAAGATGTGGCTTTTGGCAACATGCAGATATCCACATGCACAGTAGGGCCTGAGGGGCACAGCTAGAAACCCATGGATTGAATGCAGTGGAGGAAGAACCAGGGTCCCCAAATGTGTTTCAAATGGGAGCAGTTAGAGTTTGCTGAGCTCATAACCCACTGCACCCATGGTACAGTATCAGAAAGTATGGGAGAAGGACCACAGAGCAGGAATCCAGTGACCAGCTATCGGTGCCTGCATCTTCCCCCATTTGAACCAAGTGGTATGTGCTTTGAACATCCAGAAGGTAGACTCTTAGGAGTAAAGTTAGCTTCCTGTCTAACACTGTGTGTAGTTGTTACTGTAGGTTTACTCCTTCATTCAGAATGTCGGGGGAGCACGCATGCTTCCCTAAAGTAAGATTTTATACTGCTGAGAAACAGTCTTTAGTAACTCATTAGGAAGCACAGCTTTACACAGAACTCTGATGGGCCTGAGGAAATCCCCTAAGGCAGTGGCCACAAAACCTTCCCATGTCTTCCCTAAAGTAGCTCCCAGCAAGAGTGGAACAGGAAATATCAATAGTGTCAAGGAGCAACAGTCTGGACTCACAAACTAGCTTAACTCCAGCCCCAGAACAAAAAAGGAAAAAGAAATTAACGTTTCCTTTGTCTTATCCAGCGCAGACCTCTTGGCTAGTTTTGACCTACTCATTTTAGAATGTGAATGCAGAAGTCATGGGATCATGGCCACTTCAGGTTAAGACCGGCAAGTTAAATTACACAGAGTATGGAAATATTCTGTCTTCTAGGAGGAAACACTAGAGATAATTCCAAGAGCCTGAGAGCCACGTGGTAGGCAACAGCTTCACGTGCCTTTTCCACAGCACCCACAAGTTACCTAATGTCTGTGTGTGATGCTAATGGCCTAAAGAATCATATAGTATTGAATCAACAACTTAGAGCCCTTGATTTCAGATGGCAGACTCTGTACTGCCTCTAAGAAGTTCAGAATATTTAGAAATAAATGGTGAGAGCAGTAGATAAGCTTCCAAAAAAAAAAAAAAAAACCTGTTTATTTTAGTGTCATTCATGTATCTGACAAGAGTCTGTGGTTTATTTTCTCTGCAGACTATAAAAGATGTGCGAGGCTTCTTACCCGGCTGGCTGTCAGTCCCATGTGCATGGAGGGGTGAGGTAAGCCCCTGCAGTTGGGTGGGCCACACAGCAAGGTCAGAACCCAAATGGGATGTGAAGAACTCACAGGAGTCTAGAGATACTCATTCCCTGGCTTAGGCAGCCTTCAGAGGCAGCTTCACACGTACTCAGAATACTTGAAAACACTGGCCCTGACGAGAGGCGCCCCCTGCTGGGAGATCGTAGAGCCAGCCGGCCGTTACCCACAGCTCTACAGCTCCCTGATTCAGTCCACAGCGCCTGACCTAGGACCACTCTTAAAATCTTGCCTCAGTTCCTCAACTTGACTCCTAAGTGGATGCAGTGCTTCTTGATGGGCCACATGCCGATAGACCCAGGTCAGCCAGCATGTGTTTACTATCCCACCCTAGAGAACATAGCTCACTGCTGCTGCCTGACAACACTAGAACTATGTATCAGCCCATAGAATAGTAAAATGTAGAATTAGAAGCACCAGGTTTACTGAATAGGTAAGGTGTAAGGGACAGTCTCTATGTGCCAGGCATGCTCTCGTGTGTTTTATAAGCTGGTAAAAGTTTGGAGTTTTCTCACTATATATCCATAAGCTTAAGTAGAACAGCTATGCTGTGTGAATGGTTCTGTGTCTTCTCACAGCCTTTAGCTGCAAAACGGTGAATGCATTATCCAGAGATGCTGATTTTGTGTTGGTCTCTGGAGGGATGACAGGTAGCAAGCAGCTGGGGATGGCTGGGATCTGGCTTTACGACCCAGCCTGCTAACTCGGCCCACTTGAGACAGCCTGGCAAAGCTGCAGTTCCACCCATTCTTGCTTCCTGGATGTCTTGGGTGTGCCAGGCCTGCCAGAGGAGGCACATCAGCACAACTAAGACTGGCTTTCTGTCCAGAAATGGCTCTTCCCAGAAAATGTCCAGCTGTCCAGAAAGCACTAATAAAAGGGGTGTTATCCTTCCCTAGAGGCAGCTGTCTCATAAAGAATGCACGGGAGTAGTGCTTTTCTAACCAGATGCACTCAGTGCTTGGGAATAGAGGTGGCACCGCTGGACTCTGTCCGGCAGGCCTTGCAGGTGCTGCCATCCTGGGCACCCTGATCTTTCCTGTCAGGAGCAAGCGCTACTGAAGATAGGGGTGGGGCTGAGACATGAGAGGCGGTGCAGGGGTACAGTTTCCCCAACTGTATTACCTGGAGGAACCAAAGGGATTTTATGCCAGCCAGAGCCAGGTGTGTGCTCCTGCTCCCTTCTCATGCTGAGTCTGCAGTTCCTTCTATACAAACTGTGTGACAATGTAAACTTGACTTTCCCTTTGAGCCCAGAGCTGGTGTATATTGTTGGGAGCCACCCAAGGCAGTGAGATTAGGGAAGTAGTGTTGTTACCTACCCACATGTTTAGAGGTAGGATGCTACCATACTGGACAATGCCCAGATGCACCCTGGGAAAGTCTCCATCTCCTCATAACCAGGGAAGGTAGAGGCCCTGCTACCTGCGCATAAGCCACCTCTTCATGGAGCCAGGTCTGCGCCAGGGACATTCGGGGGCTCGGTTCTGTATCGTAGCACAGGTTACTCAGAGGAAAGTGGCCAAAGAAAGGAGCCCAAGCAGATGAGGCCAGCATAACCCTGGTGCACTTCAAACTGCCAGTACCATCTGACTGAAGATGGCAGTGTGTGCTCATGGCTCCTGCACCCAAAGGCCACCTGCTTGACAGTCACAGCTGACACAAATAGCAGAGTTCATTTTGGAGAAATGGGTGAATTTAAAACTGATATTTGTGCTAAAGTCTCATAACTCTGCTAGAAATATTTCAATTTTAGAGGTTTTAAATTGCAAAGGCAAACTTAGCTAGTGGGTGACCACTGCAGACACAGGCCAGGTTTCTCTGCACCTTGCAGGTTGGCTGAGAATTTGAGTCCTTTAGGAGCAGACAGCATGTGACAGCACATCCACCCAGGGACAGAGTGCTGGGTCACCGTGGGCACAGGTCCTGGTGGCCAGCAAGGGGCCATGCCCTGGCCCGGCTGCGCCTAGCACCCTGTTCTGACTCCAGCTGGATAGGCTCAGGTTCTTCTGGAGCTCCAGCCCACAGGCCTTTAAAGCCAAGACTAAAGAACAAATCCGTGTGTACCTCGTCTCTGAGCCACACCTCAGACCACAGGAAAGGTGGCCAGTGTTTCCCAATAGCTCATTCCCAGGTCAATTAAATGAAATCCTGAGCTCCAAGGTATTTTCAGTCAATTATAGTTCTGAGTAATGAGTATCTGTGTAGCTGGTTTTGCTTTCTGGGTACAGCCTAGTAGCCTTGAAGACAGCCTTCTTTTAAAAACAAAGGGTTATCAGTATTCAGATGTTGAGTAGAGGCTAATTTTGATTAAACAAATGGTCAGCTTTGCTGACCCCTGTGCACAGGGAAGTGAGAGGCCAGCCGGCTGCTCCCCAGGACTGCCCCACATGCCTGAGGACACTGACCACACACACAAAGGACTGCGCACCGTCTCTGGCCACACTTCCACAAGCATAAGCACATGAGCAAGTAGTTTGCATGTCTTGGAGAAGCTGGCATGCACCAGCTGCAGAACTGCTATCTTCCCAAGTCAACTAGGCTCAACTTCCTGCAACACAGAGAAACATGCATATGAGATTTCTTGCCTATCAATGCAAGATGCTACTTAGCTGGTGCACAGCTCTGTAGGATGGATGCCCCAGTGTGAGCAGCGCTGTAACACATGTGCATTTGCTTTCAGCTGTGAAGGAGCACCGCACCAGGAACCCTGAGAAGTGCCTTGGACCACTGGGAGATAGGACTCTCTTCACACCCAATCCCTGGGGACAGAGATTTATTTTTGCAGACAGACTCCTCCAAACTTCCTTTGAATGTGTATGTTGTTGATACTGTTTGCAGATATTCATTTAATGAGCATACCTGATGTGATACTTGCCATCCTTTATTTTAAAAAACTGAGAACACAACACACTTGATGTATAGTGCTGTAAGAATACTTCATTTTCCTGATTAGGTGACATCACAAAATATTTCTTTAGAAGCACAGGCAGAATCTTAAAACTATATTTTCATATAGTATATGATATGACTTGATATTTTCTATTACTTTTACAATTAAACTTCCAGGGTATTATGTGGAACTGCATGAAAATTTAAAAAAAATTAGTTATATTTTGGAGACAGTAGAATACAAATCAGTGAATATACCCATGCAATCCCATTTGTCCTTTGTATAATAAATGTAAAATAGCATTCAGCTCTTGTGTAATATGTAAATACTGTAAATTAGTACAAATAATAAATGAAGTGTTTGTTATAAGTAATGGTTTTCAGAGTGACTGACTCTGCTTCTCCAACAAGCTCATCGTTGGGAATTCAACACATCCACCAACACTGTCACACTGGCAGTGGGTCAAAGAACTTAAGACAAAAGCAAATGAAACTCGAAGGCTAGTGAGAATCTCTGTGACAATTAGCATTTCTGAAAGTGGAAGTTACGATGTTTTAATGACACAATGTCTTGAAATAAGTTGGCCTAATTGGGTAGTAAATATTCTAAATAGTGGAATCTGCTATTTCCCAAGTTATAAAAAAATAAACCAAGAGGAAACTCAAGACTTCTAAGGAGCCTGAGGTATTTGTGGGTGAATGTATTTTAAACACATCCAACAGGTTCTAACCTAAAGGGGAAAAGTCAGCCAGCCAGGTAGTGGATTCTGTTCACCTGGTGAGCAGTGGTTGCCTGGCACAATGGTATGGACAAAGTAATTATGAGCCCTGTAATTTGCATAAGGGCTGTACTTAGGACATATACATAAACATCGGAGAAAGCTAGAGAACTTTAGTTCTGCACATAAAGGAACACAAGAGTAAGCGATTTCTTAGCCTTGAGCTCTGCAGTAACTACTGAATGATGAAGCCAGAGGTTCTCTTGTCCATTCTGCTTCCTAACCATGGTCTGTCCCTGGAGCTTTTCTTCCTAATCCTTCATTTGCAGAGACACCATCGCCCACCTGCAGTCCAGCCTCCCAAGATTTCTGAGTTTCAGTAACTCCCCCAGGAGCTGAGCAGTTTTCCTGAGGATACCTGGGGCCTCCTGAGGAAGGAGTACACTGGAGAAGCTGCTGTGTCTCCTGGGCAGCAAGGGTCACCCGCCTCTGCTCTCCTCCAGGGGATAGGGACCTGGTCAGGGAGGCGCATATCCTTGTTATCTCAGCTCTTCAGTTCAGCTGGGTCATGAGCCACTCAGCCCTTGCATGAAAGAAGGTTTTTGTTTTTTTAAACTAAATGTCCTGTAGGGACTAGAGGTCACTGCTCTGAATGGAGACTTGCATGGGGGCAGGCATGGGCTGATTTTTACCATTTTTTAATACTGTGAGTAAATGGGGAAGCATAACCCCAGAAACTATTTGAAAGGGGCAAAAGGCAATGTTCTCAAATGCTTCTTTATTTGACAACAAGAAACAAAAAAGATGCAGGATTTATCTCAGTTGTAGTTATGTAACATCCCAGTTTACTTGGAAAGTCACCTTGTTGCTATCCATGTGAATTTGAAAATGAAATTACCTATACTTGCCTACAACTGTTCTATTAACAAATCAATGTTTAAGGATACAAATTAATAAACTTTTCAACTTTTTATCTTACTTCTTCATACCTAAGCCAATTTGTATTTGACATCCAGATTACATGAGCATGTAAAACTGCTACGCTTCTCAACTGCTAGTATACTACCTTTTTGCAAACATTCTTTGGATACTTAAATTTTAGAGGAAAGTGGTTTAAAGCAGATCTCTTCATGAAATAAACTAGACAATATCAACAAGTATTAAACCAATAATTATACTAATGTCTTTGTTATCTTAAATATAGGTGTGATCAAAATACAGTGAATGTTTAAAGAAAATTACAGAAAGACATACTTTCATGAATCCCCTTCAAAATATACTCTATAGCTTCAAACACTCTTATCCCAAAGTCCTGCCCCTTTCTGAAGCAGTTCTGCAAATCCTCTTTCATGTCCTTACAAAATGTGATCAATGCTACAGTGACAATGCTGCTGAGTGCCATCCAATGTAAAGGCAGCTCCCAGAATCAGGAGTGTGTCTTTATCTACCTTATGCACTCCGTCTGGCACCCTGTGACCTCTGGTTCATCCCAAAGTCAAAATGACCATGAACGGGAAACATTTCCCATTGACGCAGAATGTTAAACCAGCCATATCAGCCCTGCTACAGATATGCAAGAAAGAAGACTTCAGCGCTGCAGCAGGAAGTGACAGTACAATGGGACAAGTGTGTCCAGAGCACGAGGGAGGCTTCTGAGAGGGATTCATGGCGTTTTCCTCTCCAGAGCCATTCACTGAATTTTCTGATTGCATGCACACTATGTGCACCATGAACGTGCATGAACTAAAACACTGTTGATGTCGGTGAGGAGCTATTGCAGATGGGCTGCAGGTGGGGCCCTGGCGGAGAGGCTCACAGTGGAGCAGAGGGCACCGTCCACACGCTCACTTGAGGTAGCACAGACTGTCCAGGTCCTCCTGGGCTAAGAGGCCGACACAGGCCTTGGGGTCCTTGCTCCATTGTGCTCTGTTCTGCTATTCTGTATTTGCCTGCTTCACTGTTCTGTAAACAGGACAAATTGGGATGTTCAGCTAGTGTA
Organism: Capromys pilorides; assembly: GCA_004027915.1. Classification (NCBI taxonomy): domain Eukaryota; kingdom Metazoa; phylum Chordata; class Mammalia; order Rodentia; family Capromyidae; genus Capromys; species Capromys pilorides. Next base: position 77,332 of record PVKN010000078.1, on the reverse strand, counting down.
AGAATATTTATTATACTCCTTAATACCAAATCAAGCATGTTTATTTACTCTTCCACAAATATAGCAGATCTGCACCTACAATTATTTTTTAAAAAGGAAATGGTAAAGTCAGGTGGAGAAACAGGTGAGGACTGGGGCTTGAGCACAGGCAAGAGCAGAGCTGGGATGGACGAACGTAGGCCACGGTGGGGCCTGGCCAGCACTAGTAGGCCTTCTCCAGGAAGGCTTTGCAACACCGGACACACTGCTGGTACACTAGCTCGAAGTCAGACTCGTTCCCCTGGAAGGACAGGAGAAAGAAAGCTAAGAGACCTTCACCTGTCACTTAATATATCGGATAAACACCTGCTGGCCTCCCCACTGGCCCCCCTGTGCGCTGTACTTACATAATAGGGATCTTCAATGATGAGCTGTTTCTGTGGATCATAGCTCCCAAGCAGTTCAATTTTAGCTTTACGGTTTTTAACTTGATTACTTTTTCTATTCAAATCTCTGAAAAATTGAAACATGAACTTAGTTTTCTCATCTACAGTTTCAAGTTAAACAGGGACATCTGCTAGGGGTTTATGAAACATCCATATCAAAATCCAATGAAAGCCACCGGATTCAAAACGAAAGAAGACCGCAGAGCTGCAGGACCCTTCATGTAGCCATGTGCCACAGCTCTGACTCAGAAAGAGCATAAGCAGCAGTGACACAGTCACCGACCCTGTCACACAGAACATGTGACATTAAGTCAGATGGTAACTAGGACTTATGCTGTGAAGCACACTTGGAGGTAAATTATCTAAAAGATCCTGCTTCAAAGACAAATAAGGTGACAAGAACTTGGAAAGCCATGTGAACTAAGCCCTGAGGTAAAAGGTTACAGTCTCTCCCTAGTCCCTGCATGATGACACATTTACAGTGGCAACGCCACTATACATCTTCTTTCTTTTATTCCTCAGCTCTGCCCAGGCTGAAAGCTCAGCTCCCTACCACACTGCTGTCAAAGGTAAAGGCCCACTTGGATCAATCTCCAGTTTCTGAGGTTCCCACCAGTTCACGTTGTGTCTGGCAGGAACCAGAGGCACAGCCATGAGCACCCTGGCACAAGGTCCCAGCATGGGAAAAGGCAGGGAGCCACCCAGCCCATCAACAGCAGATCAGGCTGCAGGTAGCAGAACCTAGCCTCCAGCAGCAGGGAGGAGCTTCTGGCAGAGGTACAGGTGTGCAGAGGCCAAGGAGACCCAGTTCAGCCAATGTACAGGGAAGCACTGTTCCTTTGGGCTAGACAGGGTGTCATGTCCACAACTATACACAGTTACACCTACACACAAGCGAGAACAGGCACATGACAAATGAAATGAAAAACAAAAAGAACAAATTTAATGACAGGCCTTATTTAAAAATATGCAAAGCTATCACAATTGTGTCTGTTTACTCCTATGAGTAATTAACAGTAAGACAATGTGGACTATCTATACATTGTAAGTGATGCAGGTTAATAAACACCATGGCTACACTGAATCAAGTCTCAGCAGTGTGTGAACACCAGTGGGGTGAGGCCATTCAATTAAGGCTGGGAGCCAGTGAAGCCCAAGGGGTGGGGCCCAGGCAGGTGAGCGAGCAGGGAGTACAGGCCCAGAGGCACGTGCTTGGGACTTGGGCCTCTCACACCCACCTACATTGTGAACCTGGGTGACGGGGTCATTTATGCTCACCAGTCCTGTCTCCACCCTGGTAATACATGTACCTACTGATGACCTAACCCGGGTGGCCACTCATTGCCATATGACACTCAGTTCACCAGTTTTTCACAAACTTAACTGCAGTAAGCAGCCTATCTTACAGCCTCACATGGGCTGGGGGCAGAGCTCATGGAGGAAATAACAAACACCCTAAGTTCAGGAATCGTGACAGAAATAGGATCATTTGTGCAAACTCACACAGCTCCTAGCTCAGATAACAGTCCTGCCACAGCCTCCAGTCAGGCGATTGCTTTCCCTCTGGAAAGGGGGTCTCTTTGTAAACAGAGCCATGAGGTTACTCTAGATTATTCTCTGAACTCACCACCTGCTAAACAGTTCTGCACATTGGAGCCATCGCCAGCGTGTTGGCCAGCACACAGCCTGCCATGTGACTGGGCTAAGTGGGCACGCAAGCAACTCTCAAGAGTGATTACCTCAGATTGCTTTCGTCCATACACAGGATATAGTCAAATGTTGTGAAGTCTTCTTTGGTGACCTAAAATTGAAAGAGAAGTTAAAATAAAGTGCTTTTACCATTCATACTTAAGAGTATCAAGAGTAGTAGTAGGAAGAAAAAAATCTCCATTATACCTAAGTCTGTTACTCATTAAGTATTTAACTAAATAATACAATATACTATATATAGGTACTTTGAAGTTAAAATACAATCAATCCATTTCCCAAATTACAATGCAAAGAAATTCTGTATCATAAGGTTCATAAAATAAGGTAGCATGGGGCCGGTGAGATGGTTCAGTAGTCTAAAGCGCCTGCTTAGGAGGGCTCAGGCAACTGCGGGGACTGCAGTTCGATCCCCGGCACCACATGCTGCGCCAGCGCCAACACCAGGGCAGGTTGAGCCAGCCACAAAAAATGAATAAATAAAGAAACAAACAAACACAACAAGCAAACAAATAAATAAATAAATAAAATTAAAAAAAAAAAATAAGGTAGCATGTGGACAATGTCCATCCTCAGCTGCTGTCCCTTGAGTAGGAAATATGCCTTCTCCTCCTCCTCTACTTCTCATCTTTAAGACCAACTGGCCCAGGGCCTGCTACCGGCATCAGCCACAGCAGCAGCTGCTCAGCCTTGAGGAGGCAGAAAAGACTCCAGGTTTAGGGAGAGAGAAAGAGGCCAGAGAGGGAGCAGCAAGAGCAGTAAGTGAATCCCTGGCTCTTCTTTACTGACTAAACACCACACCTTTAGTGACAAGGACAACAGGGCCATGCAGGACTTATCCTAATTCTAAGCTGAAAACTTCTTACTTCCCAACGCTGTAATTTAGAAATGTGAGCCTACTTTAAATAGAATTGAAAATATTTTGTAAATTTTGACTATGGTGAGTGAGGCAATAAAAGAAGAGATCGTGACTGCACTGCAGCATAAAGCAGAAATAAGTTTAGTAATCATCTTCCTCACTAAAAAATCCTCTGATATATTGTAAAATGAAACCACACAGGAGACATTAGGCAAAACAATAGCAATTCCTTGTTGGACAAAGCAGAAAGGAGCAACAGATATTCTTTTTACTCATATTCTGTTAAAAGTGCAAAATCTCTGCAGCATAATATTACTGTTTAAGGTCGCATTTAAGTAATTACAAAGGATATAAATATATTAACATCCTAAGACATTAACATTTTAAAATCTAGTAGGTCAAATACTATTAAATATAAATACTATTTCCGATGGCTTTCCCTCTGCATGTATACCACCTTCTGCTATGCTGTGTTGTCCAAGTCTAGCACGTGAGGCAGATCAGAGCATTTCACAGCCCTGCACATCCACAGGGATGCTCTTCACGAACACCACACCAAACCGTCCAATGCTGTGGTATGAACCCAGAGCCTGCCAACAGCCTTCCCACGTGCTGTGCTACTCAGCCCCCTGATCAGCTGAGTCTCTGATCAGTAGGCCCTTATGCTTCCACATAACCTGAACGTGGAGCCATGGGTCCCAGGACCACATTTTGACAACTGTGGTTTAGATAGTGGGATAGGGTTCTTAAAAGAAGGGACAGTGAGTAATGCAGGAGAAAATCTCATCGTCTTTGTTCTTCAGGGGGCTCTTCCACCAGATGGGTATTGCTAGAACCACCAATGTACAGGACAACCCTGCACCAACAAGGATCGGGACCCAAAACGTAAAGAGACCTGGGAAGAAGACGACAAGGAAAAGCCTGATACCAACTGACTTGCACCAGGCTTGGAGGGCAAAGACAGCTGGCCTGGGAGGGGTATCTGCCCTAAGAGGAAGGATAGTGCACATGCTCTCTCTTTACTCTTCAGCCAGGACCTCCACCACCCAGGTCAAGAAGCTTGGGAGGCATCCTGTGCACTTCACACCTCAGATTCTCAGCATACAGGGCAGAGCACGCTGGCACAGCAAGGCTCCCAGACACTGCCAGCCAGACTCGAGCCAGCTGACCCACCCACACAGCCAACAACCTGACCCAGCTCCTCAAACAGTGAACTGGTTCAGAAGCAATGTGATCATCCTAGGCTCCAGTTGTTCACACACCAAGAAGAGAGTCTCATCTTAAGCCTAGGAGCACTGCGATCAATGAACAGAAGTGAAGAGAAAAAGGCAGACTCACAAATGACCACACATACCACAAGACTTTTCATGAAGTAATGGTGCCAGTATGTTCAGGAACTGACTGAAGAGGATGACTTTCACCAGAAAACTACACATAAAAAAACAAACAAAAAAAAAGAAAAAACAAGCAAAACTTAAAGCAGTCAGCTAATGTACCAACATGTTAAGACATCAGAGAACATTTTCACAGACTTTAAAAATGGCAGAAGCATTAGTGTATTAGAAAATAGGACAACAGTAAATTGCAGACTAGGAACAGAGTAAAAAGCTTGAGAAATGAAAAAGAATAAGAAATTTTTATATTCAATACATACATAAGTTGCTTTCAGAAGAAGAGAAAGAGAAGTACAATATGAGAACACCCCAGAACTTTCCAAAGATGATGAAAATCATCAAGCCACAGGTCAGGGAGCTAAGACAGCCTCTCACCAAGAAGCTGACACTGAACACACCGAAGCTCAGGTAGCCAGAGAATTGGAGCATTCAAAGGAACAACCAATTAAACTTTTTCATATAACTGAAGCAGAAATAGTATCAAGCTGTACTGGGTGGGGGGGGACCAGAAAAAGAGGGAACACTTCTAGTACATTTCGTGACACTGTGCAACCCTGACAGGGCACAAGATCAAGGCACAAGCCATCAGAACCACACAGAGTGTGCATGGCCACCCATGGCAGCACTGTCTATAGTGATTCTCAACTGGAAACCATATGCCTTCCAAGAGCAAAACAAGAACACAAACCAAGAAATGACGCAGCACCCTGCAACATCAGTGAACTTCAGTGAAAGCAGTACTACAGAGAATCTCAGCGAACACAGCTAACAGAACAAAGGGAACAAGCACTGAGATCCTGCTCCTCCACAGTGGTAGAAAGAACAAATTCAAAGTGGCCCCTTCCAGAGTGGCAAAGATTTTTAGAGCTAAAATGAAAAGTTTACCACAAAACGGAAAGCATGAGTAACAAAAATCTCCCAGTCAATAGACCTCTCACGCTCACAGCTCAAGGGACTGACTGCAGGAGCTGGAAATAAGAACCATAAGACAATATAATTTATTAAACTCAGGCTGAAACTACTAGAAAAATTAAGATTTGAAGGAACGTAATAGAAGCATTACCACGCAAATTGTGACAATCAGTAAAGAACCCCTAACCACAAACATCTGATGCGATACTGATCTGTAAAATACTGTACTAGTATTGTGAAATTTGATAATTTTTTTTTTCTGGCTCAGGCTGCCTTAAGGGCAGGCCTGGTAAGGCATGTGGAGCTCGGAATCGAAACATGATCCCCTGCACCTGACTGGGTTTGCCCAAGTGAGTGCTTAGACAACTGAGCTAACAGGCGAGCCCCAGTACTTTGAAATTTAAAAAGATAAAATATTGAGATTTTTATAAAAGCAATAAGGACAAAAAAGAACTAGACTCTGAAAACACTACTTGCAAAGCTAGTAATTAAAATTGGTCTTGAAACAGTTTCTAGTTTTGCTTTTGTAAGTCATATGTATTTAAAATACTCCATCTGCATGCACTTGAGTTATATGAAAATTCAATCTAAAATCAGATTGCTCGTAATTTTTAAAGTTTAGGAAAAACAAATTTATATCACTTAAGCAATGGCAAGCAAAAATTAACACTGTATGCAAGAGCCTGAAGAGATCTAAGTAAATGATTAAAAAATGCTTCATCTTCTACCCAATGAAAATTTCACTGAAAAGGTCAAGTCCCTAAGTGCTTCGTTTAAATGAAGAACCATCAGAAACCCAATTGCATCCTCCTACTTATGACACCAATGCGAAGCTACCTTCATTTGAAGTCTAAGAGTTTGTCACTACTCCAGGAGACTTCAAGTATAAGCACAGCATGACTAATTAATTGTCCACAGTATCACCAGTATTATCCTGTATTTCTAAAGCTTTTTACAGTTGTCAAAGGTTTTTTTTTAATATGCTATGCAAGTTCCCTCTAGCAAGAATTTTAATACAAGCAGATGAGTCATCATGCCTTATATCTGTCTAACAATTGTGACATAATGGACACCAAGGCTAGGTCTGGCTCCTGGCCAGGCTTTCACTGTGAATTATATAATTCCAGGCAGTCTTTCAGAACTGCACATGTAGGCAGTTAGTACCCCCAATAAACACATAGTCTGGGTATCTCACAATCTCTTACTGTATGGGACTTTAAGTAGTAAAAATTAAGATCTCTTCTACCTGTCTTGCCTTATGGTCTGTACTAATGCCATGATTTCTTAGGCAGTTCACAGCTCTTGGGTCTGGAGCTCGGCCCACGCTCCAGTTGGAAACAGCACCGCTGTCAATGGTCCACTGTAACATAAAACACAGGTCAAATTCAAGTACAGTACCTGCCGGGCAATGTGATTCATGGGGATGTTATGCTTCTTCATGCAACTCTGCCCACGATAGTCAGGGGGGTTTCCCACTTCATATGTAGATGTGGCTGCACTGTCTATCCTCCACTGCAGGAGAAAAAAAAAAAGTTTTTTCCGGCACTTGCCTGACCAAAGTTGTAAAAGGTGGCCTTTTCAATGTAGGGAATGGTACTTACGTTATCTGAAACGTTTTGATCAGTTACAAGTTTTCTGAATACTGCTTCTGCAATGGGTGACCGGCAAATGTTACCTTAAAGAGAAGGGAGAGGGCACAGAGTGTGAGTTGCATTAGAAAGGCAGAGCCGACTCCCAGGGTGCAAAATCGCAGAGCCACTTCATACACCTGACCAGTGGGGGCTGTGTCTTCCCTGGGAAACACAAAGGCCAACACTGTGCGGCAGGGTGGACCTGTAGAGGACAGCCAACCTAACCCAAGTTCAGTGATCAGACACGCACTATCCTGGTATAAGATATGCTACCAATCAGTCAATCAATGAATCTGAACTGGACTACAAAGGTCATCACAGCTCCCTCTGAGCCAGGCTAGCCAGGGTACAGGTCACAGTAGCTTATTTCAGGAACTGTCTGACAAAAGGCTCTGTTTATAATCTTCCTCTTGTCCAGTGGTCCAGACACTGGCCCAGCCACTGACAAACCTCTGGTGCTTCCCTTCACATCAGTCTCCAAGTCGAAATCAGTGCTCCCAAGAAATAAAACATCTGTATTTCAAAACATATAGCTGCAACTGTCCCTTGGGTTGACTACCATGGAAAAAGCATCCACCCTCCTCTCAGCTCTCCTTCCAACAGCAACTCCTTCACTCTACTCTGAACATTGCAGCTGGATCCAAGGACATCCGTCCCTCACTCTGATGTAAACCTGCAAGGCCTTATCTCAGAGCAAGTCTATCCTCACATGGCCTCTCAAGATTGGCACCCCAAATAAGGCCCCAAAATGAAGGTTTTTGAACTGCTATTTTTTGCGCCAACACTAAGAGCTCAGAATAATTTTAAATAGTTGAAAACTGAGCAAAAGCAGGAAATTGTGTGAGACTGCAATATTACACGGAGGTCCAATGTCAGTGTCTGTGGACAAAGTTCTCCAGGAACATAGCCAAACTCCATCATTGATGTGCTCCTTGGTTTGCTTGTTTGTTCTAGAGACAGTCTCTTACTATGTAGTTCAGGCTGGTCTCAAACTCAGTGATCCTCCTACCTCAGCTTCCTGAGAGCTGGGGCCATTGGTATACACCACCACACCTGGCTAAAATGTTCACTCTGGTTCTTCACAGTTCACAGATCCCAGCACACAGCATCCACTGAGTGCAAGAAACTACTTTCTCCCCACACATACAGAATGCTATAGGTTAGGTTTCCATGGGAGCTGGAGAAATAGTCACCCAAATAGCAGAATCCTCAGGAACAGAGAATGCCTACCTGCTCTAGCTAAAGTTTCCTTAGCATATGGCTGGCATTCACCTCCAAACTGTGCCCGCTGTCCTGAGGGCTGAGAATAACTTCCCTGCTGACTCCTTCCATGTCTGTACTCCCAGGCTACCACTGGGGAAAGCCTTCTTAATCACAGATCAACTGCCTCCTATCTCATTTTCAACATTTCACAACAGCTGAATTCACACACCGGGCACTGCTTGACTGATAAATTCGAGGACATGTGCTCCAGAAAGGCTGGGGCTTTGGCCCTGGAGTTCACTGCTCTGCCAGTGCCTGCCCCATAGCAGTTGTTCAAAAACTTGAACTATATTGAAGACAAACATATGCAAGCATGCATTTCCCCCCAAAACCAGTGTGATTCCTGTTAGCATCATCAATGATCTTAAGTGAAAATAAACATATGAATAGGATATTTGGCATTCCACTTGAATGTTGTTATGGTTTGTGCATAGGTGTTCTCCCCAAAGCCTCCTGCAGTCAAGGAGTGGCTTCTGAAATTTGTGATTATTGAAGGTGTGGGGGCTGCACCTGCCCTGGGGCAGGCAATTTGCATTTCATTGTAGAGAAGGAAGAGAAGTTAGTGCTTGAGGAGCAGGTACTTCTTCCTGGCTGCTACTCCTCCCTTCACTCTTGTGCTCTGCCTCCACCATGAATGGATGTTCTCTGCCATGAGCACCCTGTCTTGGAGCCAGCTGAGTAGGGACTGAAATCTCCAGTAAGTGTGAGCTAAATAAACCTTTCCTTCCTCCATTTTTGATGTCAGGTATTTGTCCCAGCAATGAGAGAAGAGTAAGACAAATGTTTAATAAATGTGCTAAATGCCCTAGTTAACTTCAATCATCCTTAAAAATGATATATGCTATAACACAAATAAGATGAACCTTATACTTTTTCCTCCTCACAGAGATTAACTTCTAGAAATACCTGGTAACCAATATATTATTGTGAAGAAACAAAGAAAGATAGATTGATCAATCACTGTTACTGCCTACAACAAAGTTACTACTCACTAGAATCTCAGCAGCCTGTCAATTTGGAATAAAATGTCTTTTGCAGTGGTCAAAAGAAGTAACTAATGGTCTGGAAAAGCTAGGGGAGTACGTTATAAAGTACCACGCATTATGGGTAGTCACTAAAAGATGGCCACACCGCTGAGGTGCAATAAGCATCTCTCGTGTGGGCCAGCAAGCAGATCATAAGGCAGCATCCACACATGGGTGAGAAAACGTAAGGGACTAGAAGAGCTCCATCCCAAGAAAAAGAAAAACTTTTATTCTGTAGGAAATGTAAACTCGACAAAACACTAACTGGACAGTGACAATTTTATTTTCTCCCATAAAGGGAGAAACACTTCGGATGAACCCTAAAAACTACAGGAATAGATTCTACTTCATGTGTGAGTGTGGGGGGACCCTAAGTGTTTAAATTCTAAGAACAAAAATGATTCTGAGCAAGGATGTGTGATTTTTTTTTTTTCCAAGAAATTGAAATTGGCACATGAGCTGTAAACCAGTTACGAGAGACCCAGTGAACTGAAAACCTAGAAGGGAACACTCCGCCTCCGATTAGCTGAGACATCCTGTTAAGCGCAAGCCAAGGACAGCAGCAAGCACACCAGCGTGGTTACTGGCTCGGCACTAGGGGCGGGATGTTACGTGACCGGGACACAAGCTCCTGGGAAGGCAGGTGCGGGACCGGGTGGCTGCTCCATTCAAATCCTCCTGCCCCAGTCTTCTCTATCTACCTGATCCTGACTAGCAGCTCGACCCAGAGGGAATGTGGTCCATGGCAAGGATCCGAGGAGATTAACTCAGAATCCCCTTACCCAGACACACGAACAGCACCGACTTCAGTCCGGATTCAGCCATGTTCCTACGCGGTCGCGGGCGCCCAGAGACTGCGTCTGTGCGCGTCCCGTCGCAGCGCATGCGCCTTGAGCGCCTCCTGCCTCTGCGCCTGCGCAGTCGGCGGCCTCCTGCTCAGCCGGAGGCATGGTCCTCATTGCTGAAGAAGGGGAGGAGCCGGAGCTGTCAGTCATCCGAAGAGCGGGGCGAGGCCTGCAGGGGCGGGGTCGTGACTCACTTCAGGCCCGCAGGGTAGGCTATGACCGGTTCCGAGTCTGCTCAAAGTAGGGCGGGGTCGGAGGGCGGGACGGTGTCACCTGAGGGTGGGGCAGGAGGGCGGGCGGGAAGGGCGTTCTCAGTTCTGGGTGGGCGTGGTCTCTGTGTCCCGCGGTCCTTCAGAGGCGGGGTCCTGGCAATGCTCGCAAGGCTGCGGGACGCCACCTGCACTACCCCGCTGCAGCCCGGGCTTTTGGTCTCTGGTGTCTGCTGGGCAGGGCCGGCGCGGCTGGGTCCCGGGCGGCGGTTGGGCTTTCCTGAGCTAGAAGTCAGGATTTGGGGAGCTGTGGGGGTGAGGCGGCCGTGTTCTGCTGAGATGCGCGAGGCTGGTGTTGACCCAGGACAGGACTTGGGCAGACACCTGCTGCTCACCTGGTCAGGTGTGCAGCTGGCCGGCGCCCCGCCCCAGGAGGCGGGTCCGAGGCCGCCCTTCCTCTTCCTGGCAGGTGTGCGGCTCTGGCGGAGCAGCTGGGCGCGAGTGAGTACGGGGATCCCGGAGGTCGGGCGGGGGTCTGGTCGAGCCGGGTTCAGGAGAGGCGCGGCGCCCCAGGGCCCGCCCGCCATGGCGCTCTGCGAGTCCACGCCGTATGGTTTCGCGGACTGTCAGAATCTGAATCTCAGTTTAAGAATTACAGCAGTTTGATTCCGAGGAAAACTCACGCGTTTCGAATTTCCACTGCTGAAATACGTTTTATGCTTTCTAAAAACATTGACCGAGCTATGTTCCCGAGCCGCACCTTTGTGGTACGCGGCCTACTGTGCGCTTGACAGCGTGGGCAGGGGACGGTACTTTTGTTGTACAGCCCAAAAGGCTTGTTTTGACCTCAAATCCGGGAGAGTGCCAAGACCTCCACATCCAACCATCTGGCCCTTTAGGGATCTCTGTGTCACGATGATTAGATGATTATTCTATCTTAAAGTTTGAAAGTGGTCTGCATTGATTATTAACAGTGAGGAAGTGGGGTTTCCGTTCTGGCTGAAAACATGTCAGTATTACTTGCTTTCAACAAACATTTGTGTGTGGCCACCGCCCCTGCTCTGGCGGGAGACGAGTGACAGAAGGGCCGTCCTGTCAGCAAGGGGCGAGTGACCAAGACTAGCCTGTCGGCAGAGCAGGCAGGCCTTCCTTTGCTTACACAGCCTACCTGTCCTGCATTCTTTCTTGCTCACCTCGGTGTTTCACGAAGGAGAGGAAATGTTTGGACTAATTATGAGTTACTCAGGAAATCTGCGCACAGAGCTCAGAGAATAACAGGTCTCTGATGAAGGTGCTGTTTAGCTGCTGGGTTGGCCTGTTATTGAAATGCCCAAGCAGTGTAGGATTGTTTGCAAACTGCTATGTTGGTGGTTAAAATAATCACAAGTGACAACCTACATTCAGTTTCTATTGCGTTTTAAAGAGAATTGGTTATTAGTTCACTGATGCTTAATTTAAACAAGATTTATCTAAAACGAAACCATACCACCACTCTATGCTTGTCTAGAACGATTTCGTACTTTAATTCTGTTTAGGAAGTCTTTATTCTTAAGAGCTATCTTACTATTTGGAAATAAGGATTTGGTATTGCAGATTTTAAAAGCTGATAGAGTGAAAGGTAACTGTTTTGCCCTGTAGCTGCTAAATGGTGATCACTGGCTTATTTCCAGTGGAGTATCATTGTGAGGCATAACCCTCTGCCATTCAAGACCTACTCTTATTGAATATTTGTATCTTCTCCGGTAATATTTGTATGTTAGGCTGATAGACCCGAATGGCATGTATGTTCTGCCCTGAGGCAAGATATTACCTGAGCTGGGGAGAATGGGGGAGCAGGTGTCAGCCTGCAGTGAAATAAAAAAGAAACACAGATCACAAAATTGATGGTGTTCGCAGAGCCAGTGTGGGTGAAAGTTTGAATGAGGTAGATTCGTGATCTGACCAGGAAAACTGATTCTGATTTCTAGAACCCACAGGCTTTGACTCCTTAAAGCAAAAGGAAGTGAACGAACACCCTCTGAGCAACAGAACTCATAGCTACAAGGCAGCAGTTTTCAAAGCTGTGCTTATTGGGGCCGGCGAGATGGTTCAGTGGTCTAAAGCGCCTGCTTAGGAGGGCTCAGGCAACTGCGGGGACTGCGGTTCGATCCCCGGCACCACATGCTGCGCCAGCGCCACCACCGGGGCGGGCTGAGCCAGCCACAAAATGAATGAATAAAGAAACAAACAAACACAACAAGTAAACAAATAAATAAATAAATAAATAATAAAAAAAAAAAAAAAAAAAAAAAAAAAAAAAAAAAAAAAAAAAAAAAAAAAAAAAAAAAAAAAAAAAAAAAAAAAAAAAAAAAAAAAAAAAAAAAAAAAAAAAAAAAGCTGTGCTTATTGAGAAAGGCAACTTTTCAAGCATCTTGAGAGATTCAATAAAGTTTCTTTCACTTTGGTAATGATTTAGTCAACTTATTCTAAATACAGTGTATCTTTAACATTCTTTAACCTTAGATGAGATTTTATCATTTTAGCAAATTAACCTCCATCTCTTATAAATTGTAAAGTGTCACAGTGTGATCAATATGTGATTAACAGAACTTTGGAAAAGCATTTCGAAGCTTTTCCCATACATACCCCTTTCATAACTTAGCACCTGTTGAAGAAAACCTTATAATGTATGCATATTGATGGAAGGTAAGTTTTAGTATCCTTAACTCTGGGTGGAGGTGGGAGGGAACCTCTTGACTGCTGGGCATTCCCCTGGCCTTGGTGGACATGGAGACTGCCCAGATGCTGCAGCTCACTGTTCTTGCTACTTGGCAATTCGTTCCAAATAGGACTCAGATATCATTGTTTGACCCATGACCCTAACCTTGAGCTTCTGACCTATGTTCAGTGTGGAGTATGATTTCCAAATCTTAAGCTCATGTAAACTCTTGAGTTTTTCCACAGAAATAGATTTATTTCCAGTATTTTAGAAAATATTCTTAGTTTTTTTTTAAAAAAATTTAGTAGACATGTAAGAAATTTCTAAGTTTTTAATTGTTTTTTAAAGAATACACATGACAGTCTCTTAGCTTGAGGTTTGGTAGCCACCTTTTTTCTAGGAAGAGACTCAAAAATTTATTGACAGTTTGCTTTTAGTAGTTTTCTCAGAGTGCAGGAGAGTTAAGACTCCATGTGTGATTTGACACTCTAAGGGCAGCACTATCTTCAACAGGGTGAGGATGTGACGGTGCTCCCATGGGACCATGCTCTGCATCTCTTGGCACAGTAGAGGAAAAGTGGGTGAGCAGCTATTTGAAGCCCAGGACAGAACATGAGGTTTATCTCTCAATTTTTTATCTTTCTATTTTTGTTCTGACATATTCACTATATTGAACTGTGAGCAGGAAATGTGGTTTTATGGGAACTTTGGTAGCATCCCTGCTACTCTCTGAGTTCACCCTCATCATGCTTCTCAGCAGGCCCCATCCACAGTGGCACTGCCAGCTGGGGAAGCTCTTGTCCACAGGTGCGTGAGCTGAAAGCTTTCCAACCCACGTGCAAAGCATGGCTGTGACCTTCCCCTGGCCAGGCTGTTTGCCCAGCAACTCTAACTGGAATTTTTTTTGTATGACTGGTCTAACATGACTCAGCTGAGAGAGTTCTAAGTAGAATGTCTTTCTGGATACAATCTATGTCTTATTTACCCTGTTTTGGTTGCATGTGTCAGAGAATTTGGTCTAAGGTGACTTTAAGAGAAAAGAATTTTCCTGATCTGAGTGAGCGATTTAAAACCAGAGCTGGTCTGGCTTCAGGGTAACCCCACAGTGCTGTTGCTCTCTCTACCCTGCCTAATGTCCCACTGACGCTGGTGCTTTCAGACTACCCTATGGATATCTGCCAAGTGCCTTGATCTGGCTCATGCTAGTATCATAATGTGGTACCCCCTCTGCGCCCCATGCTGTGACCACAGTGCTTGCTTCCTAAATAGAATGGATGCCCAGCAGCAAAATGGACACCTTTCAACTGCTGCTGACTGACTCTGCCTAGCAGGCTGTGTGATCTGTGAGCCAGGTGGTTTTGGTGATGTGGTTAGAAGTAAAAAGCACAGTTGTGGCCTGTAAGGGGGCACAACTTAGGGTGAAAAGGATGAGCACCAAGGAAGAAAGGAAAACAGACAGATGTGCATGTCTGCTTCTCAAACTGTCACCAGCGAGGAAGGTCCTTGTTTCAATGATAATGTAAATTAAAATTGAGGCATCAGCAACAGCTTTCATCTGAAAGTAAGAGAAAGGGAAAAGAGATGAGCTTGAGCAGCTGAAGAGTCCTGGCTCTGAAGAAGAGCAGACTGCCCACAGCAAAGGGCTGGGCATGGCTTGTAAGGGGTGCTGAGGTGGGCAGGGCTCAAGTTGGTCACGTTCTCAGTCCTCATTTGCAGCTTCAAAGAGACCCTCCAGCTTGAGGGGAGTTCAGTTGCCTGGAGCTATTTTGTTCTGTTTGGAGCTCCCAACTTTACAGAAGCTCTACTGGAATCCAGGGTGACTACAGGCTTAGGGCAATGACTACCAACATTTTTTAGGGAGTAAAAGGTGATAGTTGAATAGGTCTGTAAAGCCTTTTGTTGTACATCTTACAGGAGGATGAGATATGGTAGGTAAATTTAGTGCCATTGAGCCTGTTCCCTACATGCAGAAATTCCAGTTTATCCTGCTTATTTACATGTTGGGCATCTGCAGACATAAGTGAAGAGTTGCTGTTTTTAACAAAATTAACTATAAGTCTCTCAATGCCTCAGAAGAAAACATTTATGATTAGATTTTAATGAATAACAGGTACAGGGCCCAGGAACCCATCTGTGATGATCCCCAAGTTTTATTGCCTTGTCTGATTTCCTGGAAACACCGTGGACAGAGGCATCCTGGCTTCAGTGAAGGTTCTGGGTTTTGGTCTGGAAGTGGAAGGAAGGGTTCTCGCCAAACCTTTCACGGGTCTTGGGTCTTGAGTTAAAGCCCAGAAGAACTCCTGCCCTTTGTCCTAGAGTTCTCTGACCTCTGCCTCCATTTCATAAACCTGAGTGCCAGGAATATACAGTGTCCTGAACTCTCATTTTCAACAAGCCTGACCCCTTCTTGAGGCAGGCGGGATTCAAGTGAGTTGGCACAGGCATGTGCTGTCCTCAATGCCCAGCACAATGGGCTCGCACTGTTTTTATAGTCATGAAGCCTAGTTGTAGTCATGACACCACCAAGCAGTCCTGCATCTTCAGCAGAACCTGACATCTGGCCTTGTCATGGACAATAGTAGGATTCTTTCTCAGATCTCTCTCCATGTGGCACCGAGGCTGTCTGTGGGAGCTCCTGAGTTGCAGGAATCTTGTGAGGTGCAGACACCCTGAAGCCCAGCCTCTTCATCCAACATACATGCAGGGCAGGGACCCCAGCACTCCTGGGGCTCTGACCTTCCATGTGGTTTCTTCCCGGGCAAGTGGTGTTTGGACTCAGCCTTCAGCTCTGGCCTCTCAAGGTCTGGGGAGCTAGAGGCCTTGCCATTCCTCAGCCCATTCCCTGAAATCCACTGGATTTCCTATATGAACCAGTCGTTACTGGGATTCAACTTTTCATTTCCCAGGCACACAGACACTTCATTCATTTAGCAAATATTTACTGGGCACTTACTGTGCACCCAGCATTACAGTATATGTTGGAAATATTAACATGTACCCCACATACACACACACCCCACACATGCAAACCCAGCATGTGTACCGCATACATGCACACACCGCACACGTCCATGCACATATGACAGTAATCCAGCCCATGGTGCAGACTCAGCATCTCAGCATGGTAGAAACTCAGGGGGATCAGGTAATGAAATTATATTTTCTGAGACAGTACCTGAACTGGGGAGGGAAGGTTAGGGATAGGCACCACTGACAGCAGCAGCAGTGAAGGGTGTCTCAGGCTCTAGGAACAGAGGCAGACATCTGAGAAGCAGATGAAGAGGAGGGACGGGTCCTAGGACTAGCAGACAGCTTAGCAGGGCCTGTGATTCCTACCTCATGGTGTTACTTCTTGGACATGATTAACAACAGAGTCTCTCCCTCCCTGCTTATGCTAGAAGTGGAGTTGTTTCTCAGTTTCTGAGTGGCCAATTTAGGTGCAGCTAGATAGAAGCTCAGCCCTGGAGGAAGAGGAGAGCCCTGGGACACCAGAGCCTGCCTGGTACACACACTTCTGGAACAGACCCTGGGCGAGGTTAACTGCAAGAGCTGTAAACTTGTCCTGTCCTGTGATCTTAAGGGTGAGTCATAGTTGAGCAGGTCGGATGTCACATCTCTTTCTGCAAAGGGTCAGAGGTCATACATACAGACTTTGCAGACAGAAAGGAAGCTTGGGATTTTATATTGTCACTCCTTTAACAAGTGAGAAGACGAACTTCCATGATTGGTTATATTATTAAAACTAGCATGTGGTTCTGACACAGCCATAACACAGTTGGGGAACAGGTAAATTCCTGAGCCCTTACCTGCTGCTCATTAAAACCCTAATTTGTATTTGTTTTGTTTTGTTTTCGTGTGTGTGTGTGTGTGTGTGTGTGTGTGTGTGTGTGTGTGTTTTCTGGGATAGTCAAGGCCTTAAGAGCCATTTTTTGCTGTGAACAGTGAATCTTGACTTGTGCCTATAGATGCCCA
Source organism: Capromys pilorides (assembly GCA_004027915.1). Lineage (NCBI taxonomy): Eukaryota > Metazoa > Chordata > Mammalia > Rodentia > Capromyidae > Capromys > Capromys pilorides. The sequence goes on along the minus strand of PVKN010000078.1, from coordinate 60,392 downwards.
GTGGGTAACTAAAAGCATGGCAAAGTTGGACCATTGTATATCCTTGGTTATCTTAAAACTTTGAGTCAAATCCCTTCTCAGCTGTGCATATGGACGTGTTAATCATTTAGAGGGTATCTGTGTAGGGACTGGCAAAACAAGGTAAATCAGTTCTAACTTTATATGATCTCAGCCCTTTAAAGTTTGGGGATATGAGGATGAGTGATTTCCAGGGACTTTCAACTGTACTCTAAAGTCTCTAGCCATTGTCCTGAGCCCATGTTCACCTGGACCTCAGGAAAAGTGGAGCCCACCTGATCAAGGCCCCCCACATACAGATACAGTCCTTTCCTGGAAAGGAGACCACCCCTCAGCCATGAGGATTCCAGAGCTGTGACCCTGGACTCCTGCCCACTGGCCAACCCTTGAAAACTGGCCTTCATCTTTGCACACCTGGATCAGAGTGCCACCTGACCTGACATCCTTTCCTATTTTTCCTCCAACTTATCAGTTAAAGCTACTTTTTGCCAGAAATTTATGCTTTAGTTTTAATTTCCTTTATGACAGAAAGCAGGGATCCATGCTAGCTGGCCACAGTACTGCTCCAGTGCATCTTTCCCCTGTCTGCTGGCCAGGCCAGGCAGGCACAGAGCCCACCTCACTAGCTAGAAGCTCAGAGCACTGTCATCACTGCCCTTCTTAAACTGACTGTCTTGCAGAACCAGCACATTCTTTTCAGTTGGTCTGGGCTGGGAGCAGGGCTGGCTATTGCACCTGGTGGCTTGGGCAGAAGCTGGCCAGCCTGTTGGGCTAGTTCTTAGTTGCTGCCTCTCCCAGAATGTGTGCCACACTACTCTAGGGTAAATAAGGCACTTTAAAGTCAGCTGCTCAGCAGGCATCCAGGGGGCCTTGTAGGGGCAGACTGGGCACGAGGCTCTCAGACTTGAAGCAGAATCCCCTCTGGATCTCTTTCCCCAACAGTCAGGTCCTGGGTCAGCAGGGCCCAAACTTACCCACCCTGGTGCTGACCACCTGCACAGGGCCTGCCAGGCTGACCCACTTGAGCTGCACCCTTCTATGGGGGCTCAGGCCCTCTTCCAAGTCTGTCCTGCCTGAAGTAGTCACACAGCTTCTCCTATCTTTTGCCTAATTAACAATTCTTAGGTCAAGCTCCCTTTCTAGCATGCCTGCGGTTTGCACCTCTCATGTGGGTCTAGATCAGCACCACTCTGGGTGGACAGAGAAGGGGAGAAAGCAGGGTCCTAGGGGGAGGTGTGGGATGTAAGCCTGCAGTACTGAGTGTATGGTGATGGAACTTGGAATGGTAAAGATTGTACATCCTGTTATCCTTCCAACATTCAGTGGAAAAGCAAAACTACAGTGTTAGCTTTGTTAGAAGGGCTTGCAAATAGTGTATTGTGAGTACTCTATACTGAGAGGTAAAATATTGTCATATAGCATAATTATATTTAATTTGCTTTACTCATTTTCCACCTCCAAACTGATGAGAATGCAAATTTTAAAAAAGAAAAAGAAAAACTTAGTCAAATCTAGGCCTAAGGTAAAAAGTGAAAATTATAAATACTGTCTCTTCATTCTTAGGCAAATGACACAGAGAAATATTTTTCTTTAAACCTTAATATTCCTGCATGTATGGTATAGTTTGCTCTATGACAAGCTCTTGAGTTCCCTGCTTAATGCAGCCCAGGTGCCATATCTTTTAGGTGTGTATTTCCTGACAAGGTGGTCCAGGGTCTTGTCCTCCTATGGCCTTGTCCTCAAAGCCCTCTTTATTCTTACTGCTTAGCTAAGAAAGGCAGTAAGAAGAAGCCTCCCATCTCCATTGTCCTGGTGTAGCAGTGACTCACAGTCCCCTGGGCAGCTGCCTGAGGCAGCTGCGTACAAGTGGCACGCTAATAGGGAGCCAAACATGCAGATCGGCACTGACCATGTAGCCTCACTTTGGGAACTTGCGAAAAGGCAGGACACAGGAAAATCTAGTCATGTGCACAGGACCATTGATATGTGTACCTTAGGAACAGATGAATTAATGATAGGCAGTTTTCTAGTTTATTCTCACTTGTCTAGCTCAGTTCTATCTATCTTTTAGCAATCAAAATAGAAAAGAAGGAAAATCCTATCTGAGTTCTCAACATCTATCAATTGTACAAATACAGTAAAAAATTGTTAAATAAGAAATTGGAAGTGTTCTTTACTTTTTTCCTATGATTGCTGATCCAATCTAAATGAACTGTCTTCCATCACTAGTGTATGACTTGAAGTCACTGATATGGGGAAGTAGAACTCCTGAGCTGCTAGATGTCAGATATGCCACATCTCCAGAAACCAAAGAGTGAATTCTAAGAAACAACAGAGGTTAAGAATAGGAAAACTTTATTAGAGATAAGTCCTAAGAGACAGGAGGGAGCCTGAAAGTGGTTACCCCTGAGGCTACTTTTCCAGGAATGTTTTATAGAGCAGAATCACAAGGTGAGTACAACATAGGTCAAACTATAATCAGCCAGTATGATTACAAGTATAGCCACTGAGCTGATACTGATTCAGCAGGGAAGCAGGTCACATAGAAAGGGCACATGGACAGAACAAAGGGATTTGGGGGAAGGGATGGGTGAGATGTCCAGATGCTCTGGCTATCCACCTGGGTGGCCTTTTCTGTGCTTTCCCATCTGTCTCCTATAAGGATGCTCATGCTTGGATCAGGACCCAGTTGGATAATCAAGATCATAACTGAATTATGTTGGCAGAGACCCCTGTTTTCCAAGTAGATCACACCCATGGTGTGCAGGCATAGCTCCTTCTGGAGGTTACACTGCCAACTGCTATGCCATCTCAGAGCAGTGGTGAACCCCAAAGCCGAGGGCCTGGAAGGGTCTCCACACATGTGGAAAGCATCCTCAGAGGTGGGAGCTAGCCTGTGAGTCACACACAGCCTCTCATGCCTGTGTAGAGCAGGTCAGCAGAACCTAGGCACTCAACATGGTAATAGTCATAGCATCTAGCAATCATCAGACTGCACCAAGAATGAGCAGAAACAGGAAAACATGCCTGTGCCTAGAAATGGGAGGCAAGGGAGATCCAGGAATGAATCCTCAGCCATGGCCCTCACCAGATCTTGTATTACAGCTGCTACACCTTACTAGCTCTTCTGATCTAATTCCTTGTCTGATGAGTAGCCCACTTTCCCCAACATGCCTGAGAGCCCAGGGGCTGTGTACATGCTGTCCAAGTGGAGAATACTTCCGGAACCAGGCGGCCCATGTTCCTGTACTAACCACTCAGTTCCTGGGTATTTTATAATCTTCCCCTCTACAAGCCTGCCAGCAGCCTGCTCAAATATTTCCAGCAAGCCCATGTATTAAATTTATATTATCTAGTCTAGACAGTTTACTGTTTACTAGTGTTCAGATGAGTTCATTATCAGTAGAAGATGCACCACAGAGAGCATGGACCAGTTTTGCTCATGATCTTTATAGGATTCCATGATTTTATGATTTCTGATATTTTGAGGGTTTCAGGTTTCCTAACCTGAATAGATTCAATGTTGTAGGAAAATAAAGATGAAATAGCTAGTAATTGAGGACTTCCAAGTACTTTCCTTTGTCTAGTGGAGGACCATTTATTACTACTTGTGTCTGAGACAAAACAGCAATAAGTTTCTAATATCTTTTTAAAATTAGATTTTGATAGGTTTTTCAGTAACATTGCAGCAGAGAAACAAGCAGAAGGAAAAGGGGAAAGTGACTTTATTACCTTTGAGGACATAGAGAGTATCTGGGGAAAATGGGAAAATAAGGGATTCTATGAGTTGGAAAAGAGGGAGGCTGAGGCTTTTATGGCCTTTTGCCAGGGGTGGAGTTTGAAGGGGATGTTTAGATGTACCTGAGGAGCAGATTGGGGTCTTCCCTGAGGCATCAGGGAAAGGTGAAAGGAAATTGCACCCTGGGCTGAGTTGGAGAAGAGGAGGGGAGGTGGTCTCTGGGAAGATAAGCTGTTGTTTTAAGGGCTTCAGCCATATTCAATGACCACCATAATATTTCAGCAATTTATACTTTTTTGTTGGTATATTTTAGATACACATAATGGTGACATTCATCATAGAGAATCTGTACCTGTACCTGTACATGATACAACCTTTCCCCTATTCTCTTACCCTCCCTTCAACCCCTCCTCCCCCCTCATTTACAAAGCTTTGTTTCCTTGTTTTCCAGCTTTTCTCATTTTTAACATTTTCCTTGTTTCCTTCCCCCTTCCCACTCTCTTATTCTCCTCTTCATTTGAACATTTTCCTCCTACCTAACTTCTATTTAGATTTTTTTTTCATTAAAATGTCTTTTGAAAAACATCTTTCAGTGAATAACCCTATACCTTCAAATCTGAAGTCAGAAGCAAAGAAGGCTGCTAAAATATTAAGAGAATTCACAGAAATAACCTCAAGAAATGGACCCGACAAGATCATCCCTGGTAGGTAAACCTCTGCGTGCCTGTATTTGTAATCTAAGCTGCTTTTTGCATTCCTGAGGATTTTCTGAAGGCGGCTGATGTGTGGGTGGGGAGTAGGAGCTGGGGGTAAGATGTGGGTGCTGGCAGCAAACACTTACCTGGCCTTCCTTTTGAAGTGTCTGTCTGCCCCCTGGCACCACATGCAGACTAGAGCCAAGGGCAGGAGCCTTCCCTGCCTCTGCCTCCTGCTGGTGTCTTTGGCCCTAAGCCCTGTTCCATCCCAGTTTGCGTCAGTTCTTCCATCCTTTCATCACTCTCAGTGTTTATAGGCAAATCTTGCAAACTCACCAGCTTGTCTCACAAAAGTTTCGCCCGCAAGAATACCCAATAGTGGTGTTCTAAGCCTTAGGGTTTACTCTTGAGATAATTCTCATGTTGAAGCTTTGACCTTTCTGCCAAAGCTTGCCATGAATCATCTTGATTCTTTTTTCATTTATATATGACTCTAGTGTATCCACAACCTTTGGAAACAAAACACACTCTTCTGTTTGTCTCCTATTTATTTTCTCAGCATTCTGTTTTGAGAGTGGTCTTTCCATTTATAAAGTACAGTGATTCTTGATCACTGAAAGCATCAACTCAAAAAACATAGCATTCCTATGTGTGATGCTAATAGGTTTTGGCACGTTGGATTGCAGGCTTGTCTGATGAATCTTATTTTTCTTTTGATGCTTGTTTTCAATAGTACTTCAGAAGATGATATAGTCAGGCCTTTGTTTAAGTCAGACTCTGATGAAATAGCCCTGCTGACAGGGTTCTGAAGTGGTCAGCTAGTGTTGTTTTCGCATCAAAGGGATGATGACTACACACCTAGCTGAAAAGTTGATATCAGTGATTCCACTTGTCACTGGCTGGAGGGTCCCATGGCAGCCTTTTTTCTAGCTCACTAGAGTCCCAAATAAAACACACAGAAAAGGCAGCAAGGGTATATACTTATTGAAGGTGGAAGAGAAGTTCACTTTATAGGTGACTCCAAGCTTGTGAAAGGTTCGCAGTGCCCAAGGATAGGGGAAAGTCATTCCTTCTTGTATCCAGAATTCCTGGCTTCTCTCTCACTTGGCTTCTGGCCATGCATATGCTGTTCTATCAAAAACATATTTGGCTGCCCACTACATGCAGATCAGAGTGTGTCTTTTGATTGGTTGTAAACACCTACAAATGAAGGGTGAAAACAGCATCATCTGATTGGTCCTGTGAAGAGCACCAGATTCAGACTCAAATGAAGGACTGAGAAGGACAAATTTCTGATTGGTCCACAATAGCACTTTTCTGATTGGTTCTGTCTGCAGGAATGATTTCCTATATTAGGAGGCTTCTCACCCTGTTGCCCATCTTCTGCTGCTCTACTGCAGTATTTTGAATTGCTTTGTACTATAGAATTAGTTCCAGAAATCACCAGCAGTATGAATGCCCAAGTTCCTTGTTGGTGCCAAAGCCACCTGTGTGAAGAAGTTTTTCGTGAGTCGACAAATGGAAAATCACTGACAACAGCCAACCAAAAATCCTTTTTGTGGTAATATTACTGCAAAGTGTTATGTAGAAACCTAAGCAGGGGGAAAAAGAAAAGAAAGAAACCTGAGCTGAAGATGTTTTGGTCAACAAAGCCTCTTTGAATACACCTTACCCCAGATAGATTAAGACTAGTAAGACTTTTGCTTTTCCTTTGGTGCCTACATTTTGTCAACAATTCTTCCATATCTGCTGGTCAATCAAAGGCTCAAACTTTGCAGAAGATCAAACATGTGCTTGACTTTTTAAAATAAATTTTCAGCTACATATACTCTGAATAGAAACACTGCTGGGGCCAGGTAGATAGCTCAGGGGCACAAGTGCCTGCCTGGCAAGTGCAAGGTCCTGATTCGATACCCCAGTCCACAAAAAAAAAAAAAAAAGAAAAGAAAAAAGAAAAAAAGAAAAAGAAAAGAAACACTGCTGTGCTTGAATTAGTGATGCTGTTCGTGGGCAGTTAGCTTTGCAACAATATGAACCAGTCTGGTCTCGAACTATATGTACTTTATGAAAGTCACGTTGGCTACCCATGGTGTGCACTGTTCCTGCAGGGCCCAGCATGAATTTGGAAACTTAAGCTGATGACATGAAATCATTGTGCATTGTTCTTACCTTGGTCAACAACCTTTCAGCCAAGGAAATTGTGTCTTGTTTGGTAACTTTTAGACATCTGCTGTGCTTTTCAGAAAATTTTGTCCTAACAGGACTGAAGCTATTAGAATAGCTCCTTTGAACAGAAAATAGATGCCAAATGGGCTGGAAATTGTGAAGGGGAAAGCTGTAGCCAGGTTCTGTGGTAAGTCCATGGCCTGGCATGCTATGCGAGGAGCATGGTGGCAGTGTTGTCAACACTCCATTCTGATGAACATGGACAGCAGAGAGGGAAAGAACACCAGAAGCTGTGTGGCATTATGTATTATAACGAGAGTGTGGGCGCCCTGGGCTGTTATCAGATGCTTACCTCCTACCCACCAAGCACATACGGCTTGAGGGTTGGTGCGTGAAGTTCCTTTGCCACCTTCTAAACATCGTAGCTCTGGCTCCTACATGCTGAAGCCACATCAACTTCAGACACCCTTGACTGAGAGAGAACGAGAGATGCATCATGAGCCCAGGTGGCGCCACCTTCACAGATGTCTGCTCTGGCAGGGGCTATGTCCATTTCCCCAGGAGCAGGCCACCAACATCAGGTGAACAGAGCCTCAGTGCTCTCCATGGTTTGCTGCTTGCAAGACAGCAAGGGTGGCAGCAAGATCCAATGAGAAATTTTGTGCCAAGTGTGATACTTTGCTTTTGTTGCATCACACTTTAAAATTCACCTCACCGGGGCTGGCGAGATGGTTCAGTGGTCTAAAGCACCTGCTTGGGAGGGCTCAGGCAACTGCGGGGACTGCGGTTCGATCCCCGGCACCACATGCTGCGCCAGCGCCACCACCAGGGCAGGCTGAGCCAACCACAAAATGAATAAATAAAGAAACAAACAAACACAACAAGCAAATAAATAAATAAATAAATAAATAAATAAATAAATAAATAAAAATTAAAAAAAAAGAAATTCACCTCACCAAAACAAATTATTAAAGGCTGACGATCATTTGCATTTCTGTCACATTAGAACTATGGACAAGTTCTGTTTAGCGACAACTCCAAGAACAGCTTTACATTTTTTTTCATATTGTAAACCAATCAGATTTACTTTACCTCACAGTATATTGCTATACAGTTACATCGATGCTGGCAGCAAGTTGTACTTTTTTCCCTCTGAACAAGAATTGGGTTATTCTTGTCTTTTTCCTTCTACACAGTAGTGGTTTGTGAAGACGTTAATCAGCAATTCCCAGCATGGCTAGCATCAATAGTCCCTAGCTCAGCCTGCTGAATGGGCTCCCAGGATGTGTAACGTTCCTTGCAGGTCTATCCTCCCTCGCACCAGGCTCCTAGTGTTCTGGCCCGGAGGTGAGTCTTTGAGAATCACTGCTTGTTGTCACACCGATGGCTTCCAGTGGTGTTGCCTGAATGACATCTCACAAGAAATAAATCCTTATGCAGATAAGCTCAGGCAATGCCAAAGAATAATTATTTCCCTCTTAACCTGTGACAACTTCATCCTCCATTAAAAAAAAAAAAAAAAGCTTGCTTTTCCTAAGCCAGACTTTCTGAAGTTATTTAACAGAGTCTTAAATGATTTTAAAGTTTGTTACCATAACAGTTTTGATAATCATGCCTCTGGCTGCCATGTCTGGCTGGTTCTGCTGCCCTGAGAGCCAGCCTACTGCTCACTGTGCAGACTGGCTAGTGTGGGGCATCCCTGTGACCCAGGGAGATCCCTCTGCCTCCGGGCCCCTTCAGTCCCCAGGGCTCAGTGAGCTCTGTGCTCCCTGCAGGGGCACTGCCTTCCAGTGTAAAGAAAAGTCAAGCAGGAGCTCTGAAGTTTCAGTAGCAGTGCTGCACCTGGGGCTGGCAAGCAGCTGTGCACACTGACCAGTGTGTAGACAGTGTCCCCCAACCCTGGCAGACATGCAGTTGGGCCCAATTCACTTGGATTCTGCGTACAGCTTTGTCTGCATCCTGATAAAGGCTCTGCATTCTGCCGGAGGAGGGGATTGATTCACTGCACCTCTGTTACAGCCAACCCCAGGACACCAAGAGGATTGGGAGGGACTCTTTTCAAAAGTCTTACTGGGACCCTGAGAAACCTACAAATCAGTCTGAGTAAGATATTCAGATCTTAAAACGTCCATGAAGCAGGTTTCCCTCCTTTCTGTCATGAGTTTTTTTTTATTATTATTTATTTATTTGTTTGCTTATTGTGTTTGTTTGTTTCTTTATTTATTCATTTTGTGGCTGGCTCAGCCTGCCCTGGTGGTGGCGCTGGCGCAGCATGTGGTGCCGGGGATCGAACTGCAGTCCCCGCAGTCGCCTGAGCCCTCCTAAGCAGGCGCTTTAGACCACTGAACCATCTCGCCGGCCCTCTGTCATGAGTTTTGAGACATAAGAGGAAGATAACTTAGAAAGTCAGTCTGCAATCACTACATTCTACTCTATAAATGGAAAGCTTATTAGCACATGATATAGGGGTCCCCTGTACTGGGGTATTTTGGTGCCCCTGAAATTGGGGTAATCCGTAAAAACACAGTCAACCAGTGAAACGTGTTCATTTAAAAGCACACTGTTGTATTTAATGTTTCTAAATAGAGACAGTGATAACTGAGGGACACTGAGGCCAGAAGGTGAGGTGTGGAGGGGGACAGAGTGTCACCATGTTGCTATAAAAATAAACCTATGTGGTATGAAATACAACTTTCAGTGTACTGCAATATATCTGTAAACTCTTAAGGTACACAAATAAATGGCACTTAGTAGACTGGCCTCCCTGAATGCCGCCTTCTTTTTCTACCTTCCTTAAAAACAGCTTGATCAATGTTTTTTTTTTTTTTTTCCCCAATTTCACCAGTGTATGATTCCTGAGTCACTAATTTAAACTTTGGAATGGCATGATTATCTTAGAAATTCATTGTTTTCCTAAGTCATCTTCAAAAGCTTTTTGTGTGGTAGAACACATGTCCAACTTTACTTTCTTAATAGATTAAATTCCTTGTGGTGTTTCTAGGATTCCCTAGAATAGGGAATCATAATAGAATCATAATAGAACTCTGCGTAGTATGAATGGTGCTTAGGGGCCACATACGGGAGCTCTGTGAAATGTTAGTAAACTAGTGCTGTGGAAACAACTATATTTTCAGTGCACTAGTGGTAAATACAATAGCAGATCATTTTACAAACTAAATCTTTATAGTGGCAGAATCACATCACCTCTACTCTTTTTTTTTTTTTTTTTTTTTTTTTTTTTTTTTTTTTTGTGGGACCAGGGTTTGAATGGCAGGCACTTGTGCCTTGGAGCTATCTCCCTGGCCCCCACCTCTACTCTTGAATCTCAATTCCCATATTAACAAAAGGTTAGCTTAGCAATATGGATTTAAAATCAAAGTTCTTCCACCACCTGCCTATCGGTCATATTTTGCTTTCTGTCTGTTTTTGTAGCCCACGTTATTGCCAAAGCAAAAGGCCTGGCCATCTTGTCTGTGATCAAAGCCGGCTTCCTGGTGACGGCCCGAGGAGGCAGTGGCATCGTCCTAGCACGCCTTCCAGATGGAAGTAAGTTGGGGTTCTGGAGAAACCTAGCTGGCTTTGGTGCCTTTTGCAGCATGGGTGCTTTCACAAGAGTGTCAGGCTGGTCCTCATCACACCAGCTGTGCATGGGATGAGGCAGCCTGAGTGTCAGGAGATGAGGAAAACAGGGCTTTTCCTTGGGGAACTGGGCTGAGCTCTGGCAGATCCAACTGTGTCTTCCCATCATTCCGCGGTCTTCCTGGAGTGCTTCCTACATATGGCAGCATGGGCACTTCGCACAGGAATTGCACCTTTCTTCTGCTCAGGGAAGTTAATGTGGAAAGCAAGGCCCATCTGCAAATTCTCTATTTCTGTGGGAGCTTGTGAATCTGAAACAGTCGACAGACCCCTTCCTGCCCCCAGCACTGACAAAATCATGTTGGGAGCAGGATAATTGTTTGTCACCTTCCGGGGTGAAATCTATTCCCTTATTTTTCAGAAATTAAATCAAAATACATTTGCCAGAACTAATAAGAACCAACTAACATTTTCAGTGTTATTTAAACATGCACCAGGGTCATGACCAGCTAAAGTTTTATGCAACTTAACTTATACTGTTCTCCCCTAGAAGGGAATATACTACTCAGTTGATAGCTGTTTTTAATGCATATAATGGAGAAAAGATAATTCTCTTCTGGAACATTGTCCAGATATTCACAGGGAAAACCAGCTGCACAGAGAGGCTCCTTCCAGAGGTCAACTGGCAGGAGGCTGCAGGAGCTCGATGAAAGTCTCCGAGCTGGGCCCTGGCCACCGACTAATAGGGTGACTGGCTGCAAAGGAGGGACCCGGTCTGTTCAGGCCTCCCCATCACCCCCTACAGCCTTCCTTCTAGTTGCAGAATCTAAATTCCTCCTTAGTTGAGAAGCAGCGGAGCCCAGGATAGGGGTAATTTAAAAACTATCCAAATAAGGCAAGGCAGGTCCCCATCCCAGACACAGTTCCTGGGAGCTAGACAGTTCCTAACTTCAGAAATGAAGTGAGCTGGGGGCTCACCACATGGTTATTTCTGCAGCCAGAAGCCTTGCACCCACAGTCAGAGTTGGGCTGGTGAGGGCGGGCGAGGCAGCACCTGCAGTCAGAGGACGCTAAGTATGAGGGTACAAGACTATAAGTCATTCCCACCCTCCTCTCACCGAACGAAAAATATGTTTTTCTAGACTTGTTTAACATAACTGTTTCTATATCAGGAAAAATATGCACACGGTAATCCTAAAGTGTGCCACTTTAGGGCACAGGGAATTATTGCACTTCTCTTCCAAGTGTAAAGAAATGTGTCTTGTTAGGATTTTAGTGATCTTGAATTTATAGCCCATGTCCTCCGCTTCTGCTAGGCATAAGAGGGTGAAAACATTTTTTGCCTCTGAAATTCACCATGGAGACTGTTTCATATGATGAAACCCCTAGGAGTGTTTATAACAAAACCTTGAATCCTTCTGATCTCTTATGGCTATGATAGAACTGTAAGCAAAACCTACAGCTGGTGCTGCCATATGAAAATGCTCCAGTTGAAAGTATCAAACCTTGTGTATGTGTGGTGGGTAAAAACCAGCTGTCTTCCCTCCAGCATGTGTTAGGAAAAGGACAGGAACTTCTGAGTGTAAAACGCATGATGACAGTCTAATACCTTTGAGAGAGCCTCAACTTTTCAATGATTGTATACTTTGAAAAATATTTTATGATGTGGGCAGAAAATACTCAAGTCTCATAATAAAGAATCATTAATATTTGAGCATCTTCCCTCTCATATTCTTACATCAAGGACATCTTTTTCAAATACATATTGTTTGTTTTCCTCAGAGTGGTCTGCACCCTCTGCCATTGGGATCGCTGGACTTGGTGGGGGATTTGAAATAGGAATTGAGGTAAGTGGCACTGTGCATATCTGCACAGTTGCTGAGTCCCCAACCCTACCCCTAAACACTGAAAGGTTTCCTACTATACCTGCTGCCTGCTTTGTTTCCAACACCTGCAGAAATGATTCCCTATATATTCTCTCTCCCACCCCCCCTTTTTTTTTAATGCTGGAAATGGTGCCCACGGCCCTGTATGCACTGCAGACACCTGGCCCCTGAGCTGCACCCTAGGTCCCTCTGCTTTCTCAGGGAAGCTATCAAATGGTTCTGATTTTTATTGGAGAGCAGAGTTTCCTTTGCCCTTTCATCTACTTCGCTCTTGGATACGTCTATACCACAGGTGTATCCAGCAGAGGATAGCTGCCAGTCTGTGGGCTACCAGTGAACTGATGGGAAAGCCAGAGCTGCGGACCCAGGGCAGGGGTTGCATGCTTGTCATCACCGTGGCAGAGTGCAGCTCTGTGACATCTGGCATTTAAATCCTTTCAAGCTCTTTGAGCGGAGATTAATCTTATGCCATGACTGTAACTCCTGTCCTCGTGAGCCTGTGTAGTCAAGTTGGGTAGAAATCACACCTCAGCTCGCCCCTGCTTCGCCTGTGAGGCGCGGCAGCATGGGCCCTTCTCCCCTGCTGCTCATCTCTCACCCATGCTGTATCACTAAGCAGATGAGGTCTCCTAATACGTACACTCATTTCCTTCTCCTCTTTCCTCCGGAGCTACCTTTTTGTGCACTTACACTCCTGCCAGTTTTTATATCTGCAGTCTCACTAGGAAGAGAGACTTCTGCCAGCTCCTCTTCCTGACTTTCTCCACTCACTGCTGCATAAATCCATAGTTTGTGAAGAGAACATTTCAAACTGGGCATCTGGGCAGGCACCTGCCTCTAGTCCCAGCATTTGGGAGCCTGAGGCAGGAGGATAGGGAGTTTGAGGCCAGCCTTGGCAACTTAACAAGACCTGACCTACCCTTACCTTCTCCACTCACCCCAGGAAAAGATATATTTCAGTTGTACTTATCAGAACTGCTTTTTGTGTTGTGTGATATCATAGCCTGGGGAACACCAGGCGGCTCTGCTGAGAAGGGGTGTTTTTAGTATGCCACACCCACGGTCTCTGGATCCTGCACTAGATCCAGTTCTGCCTTCCAGGTGCCTCTTTCCAGAACCCTTCATCTGTTTTTGTTTTTCTGTTCTGTTCTGTTTTGTTTGAGACAGGGTCTCACTGTGTAGTTCAGGCTGGCCTTGAACTCACTACTTAAACCAGGCTGGCCTCAAACCCTTGGCAGTTGTCCCCCCACAGCCTCCTGAGTGCTAGGGTTACTGGCATGCACCACTGTACTAATAAGTTCACAACCCTCCATTTGCCTGCGTATGAGGCCAAGGGCTCCCTGTCAAATAATATTTATGCAGAAAATTCTGGGAGATGAGGTAATAATGACCATGTTAAATTTCATATCCTAGAAGCCAAAAATGAGAGTTCCATGGTGACTCTATGGAAATTGTGGCACTTTAGCCATTAATAACCAAGAGTGAGTGACAGAAATAGCTAAACCATCTTGCAAGTGTCATGGAATGCTCTGAAATGAACAGCGTGTAAAATGAAGAGCCTGGTTATCTGCAGCCAGCAGCCTGGTGCACAGCTGAGCAATGGGAGTGGGTGCCGTGGCCCAGGTCTGTTCAGCGCCCTTGGCCCTGCAACAGCGTCTGCTGAGCTGGCTGGACCTTCCTCCTCATCCATAAACGTAACATTTCTGGTTTATGGTTGGCACTCACAGAAACTTGATTGAAAAGCTTATCCTCCTGCATTAATGAGAAGTAACTGGAAGTGAATCTTAATGACTTGCATGGGAGACAGTTATTGACCTTGTGGTTGGTAGTAGTAGGGATCAACCCAGGGCCTCCTGCATGCTTGACAAGTGCTCTACCCCTGAAAATGTTGAGTTAAGGGCATCTTCAAGCCTCCCTCTGATGGGGTTCCTGCAACAGGCAGCTGTGAACAGCAGATGTGGCCTGGGCCTCTCCTGGGAGGCACTGCTGCACTGACTTGGCAGCTGCAGACCTGGGCCCCCTGAGGACACTGCTAAGACATCACGGATCCTCCAGGGTGCAAGGGTCTTCATGCTCCTTGCCTGCGATCTACCTGTACAGCGACTTCCGTATGTAGCAGATGCTTCATGTGGAACTGATCCTGCCAGTGAGCTCTGCGCAGTGGGGAGCAGGTCTGAGATGCTCCTTGGTTCCACTCCACAAAGCAGAAGCTCTTTTCCACCTAGTATGCACAAAGCATTGCCTTCTGCTATGAGACCCTTAGTTGGCTGAGGAGATGGGGTTGCAGCTCGACCATTTTATCAGTGGTCCTGTGTTTGTTTGTTTATTTATTTATTTGGTACAGGGTCTCCACTGCACAGCTCAGACTCATAGTGATCCTCCTGTGTCAGCCTCCCCAGCACTGGGATTGTAGGTGTGCACCACCGTGCCTGATTTTGGTGGCCAGCACAGCACACCTGGGGTTCAGGGACTGGTATAATATGCATAACCAGGGACCAAACCCAGGTCCTTCCTTTGCCAGGCAGGCACTTAGACTGCTGCGCTATCTCCCCAGGTCCCTGTGTTGGTTCTTAATCATTACTCCCAGCAGAGCCTCAGAGCCCTGGGCTCCCATGTACAGTCATGTGGGGAGGCTGTGCCTGAAGACTGTGTCCTCAGCCCACTCCTGCATCAGTTTTTGTGCTTCCACAGCTAGTCTTTGGCTGCTGCACTTGGTGCTTGCTACTGTGTGTGTCACTGACTGAAAACAGAGTGTCCTACCCTTGCATCTGTGGACACATCCTGAGCTGCATGGCTCTGAGCTCAGCTGGAACACCATGTGGGACCTCGCCATCAGTCAGATGTTCAGTCCTCAGACTCTGAGGGGCAGGAGTTCAGCCATTCTCGCCTGCTTATCTGGGCCTGGTACAAGAGCTGCTCTGCATTAGTGAATGTCCTGCATCTGCGGAGGGGTTGCTTCAGGAAGGAAAATTCATTTTGGTAGGAGAAGAAGACATAAAGAGCTGTGGTTGTGTGAAGGTCAGTGCTCTAAGGAAGTTATACTAAGGGTTGCTTTAAATGCTGTCAGTATTTCCTTCTGGGGACAGTTAGAGCAAAGCTGTAAGTGCTGAAATCCTGAATGGTGGCTGGCTGTATTCACCCTTGGTCACCATCTCTCTTCAGTATTGCTTTCA
Organism: Capromys pilorides; assembly: GCA_004027915.1. NCBI lineage: Eukaryota > Metazoa > Chordata > Mammalia > Rodentia > Capromyidae > Capromys > Capromys pilorides. The sequence goes on along the minus strand of PVKN010000078.1, from coordinate 45,136 downwards.
TTCACTGGAATCAAAAAAAGAAAGGAAAAGCTTCTGCTTTTCCCGGGGAGATTTAGATAGGCTCTTTGCCCTTCTTGAGGAGAAACGATAGAGACCAGAATGCTGTCCCCACACCCCTCGGGCCAATATCTTGTGAGGACATCAGGACCCCCACATGTGGAACCCACATGAAGAGGTTGTGAACCCCACACAGAGTCTCCTGGGATCTGTAGGAGCTGCCTTCTTATGAGAGCCCATGTGGTGGCCCAGAGCTGTCAGCCATCAGAACACACTGGGAGCCAGACAGTGCTCACTGTGGAATAACATCGAGGACATGCCGAGGTGGCCCCAAACCAGGACAGCATCAGGAGAGCTGAGCAGAGACCTCCTGGGAACATCTACCCCACTCCCCTGCTGCTGACCATCACTGTTCATTCTTACGTGGCAGGGTTTATTTATTTGAAAACCTCACATCTCGTTAGTTAATTAATTTTAGCCCAAACCTCACATGCAGTTCTGCAGTTCTCCCCAGTGGTGTCCTTGCTGCACAGTCCACTTGGCCGCACAGGGGACTGCAGAAATCTGTTCTGCTCTAGTCCTAATCTGGGAGCCAGGAGTCATGTGACCCCAATCTGCCGTGGAGTGCAACCTGGTTCTTGATCTAATCAGTGGAGTCACTGAAGAACACAGGATCATCTTACCCTTCTTTCAAAGGAGCTGAGCAGGGATAGGCAGAGCACTTCTGTCCTCCTTGGGTCTTTGAGCCATGCCAGCCTTGACTGTTCTGAGACGTGCTGAGCAGATGGAGACAGCAGTCAGGGCAGATGTGGGCTGGGGCCAGAACTAACCTGGCCCAACGAGAGAAAGCCGAGCTGTGTGCGCGTGCTTCTCTGCTCGTGAGGTGCGGCTGAGAAACTGGCCGGAAGCAGGCGGGGGCACATTGACAGAAGTAGTGAACCATGTCTAATTCTGCACCCCTCGACACGGGCATCCTCAGAAGCTGTCTGCGTGAAAAATGAGAGTGACTGTGGGTAGAGTTTCAGCTAAGTCTCTTCCCTGCGTCAGGAGCTACCCACTTCTAAGAGCAGTGAGTAAGCATGACGTGCACTCCTAGTAATGACAGGATTTTTCTGTAGATCAAGAGAGAACATTGATTTGAAAACATCAGGAAAACTGCAGAATGATTCGAGTGAAGGCATCCTTTATGGTTGGCTTGACCTTTGTGTGCTTTGTGGGCAGTGGTAACCAGCCCAGAGCTCAGCTCTCCCTGCAGCATCCTTGTGGAGCTGGTTTCTTAATCATGCTGTTTGTAGAGCAGGAAGCTGAGGCTTTAAGTGCCGTCGTCCACAGCATCCAGATGCGGCCTCAGGATTCATACCCATGTCTTTGGGCAGCTGCGCTAGGCCCTCAGTTTCTAGGTATATGTGGTGCAATCATTGATGATCCTCAGGACAGCTCTGTGCCTCAGGGTCATCTCGTGATTCTTCAAGCATGGGAATATCAGAGATTAAGGGCTAGTTCATGTGGAGTTGGGGGACACTGGAGCTCTGTTCTGACATTGGACTCTAACACCATAGAGGTGAACCAGAGCGAGAAAGGCCTTCTCCATCTGGAAGTGCTGTGAGTGTGCAGCTGAATGTCTGCTCGTGAGGTGCGGCTGAGAAACTGGCCGGAAGCAGGCGGGGGCACATTGACAGAAGTAGTGAACCATGTCTAATTCAGCGCCCCTCGACACGGGCATCCTCAGAAGCTGTCTGCGTGAAAAATGTTTCTTACTGTTTTCAGTAAGAAGAAAAATCAAGTCTGATGGGGGTGCTACTGATGTTGTTGGGTTTTTTTGTTTTGGTGGTACCAGGGATCAAACTCAGGACCTTGCACTTGCCAGGCAAGCACTTATTCCACTGAGCTATCTTCCTGGCCTGGGGTGCTACTGATGGAAAACAGTTTGTTCCTTGTTTTTAGCCTCTTTAACCTGTAGTAAAGCATTCAGGGTTGGGTTTCCTGTGGTAAATCTGTGGCTTTGCCAAGGCTTTAGTTTGAAAGCCCCTAGACTAAGTCCTCTACGTATGGGTTTTGGAGTTTGGCTTCGGGGCTCAGAGAGCACTTTGAGGCTGGGATTATAGCTCCATGGCACAGAACTTACCTGGCAAACGCAAGGTTCCACATTCAGTTCCTGGTATTGAAAAAAAGAGACGGAGAGCACTTTGATTCCCCATGTGCATCTGTTGCTTGGCTGTGACAGTTTGCAGCATCCGTGGGCCTCAGTGTCCTTTCCTACCACACAGGTCCTCAGATCCAGTAGTTTTCACAAGGAAGCCAGCAGCAGGTGTCACGGGTGTCATACCATGTTCATGCCCATGCTCTTTCTGTGTAGAGGCTTCACTACAATACAGATGGTATATTTGAATTTTACTCAGCATATATTTTGCTAGTTAGTCTTAAGTGTATTCAATGAGTGGTTTCTCCATTTCAGGTCTCAGATCTGGTGATAATTCTGAACTACGACAAAGCTGTGGAGGCCTTTGCAAAGGGCGGGAACCTGACCCTCGGGGGGAACTTCACTGTAGCAGTGGGGCCCATGGGAAGGTGAGTCCTGGCAAGTAGCATTTTTAGAATAGATGTCAAAGAGTAAAGACTGAAAAGCTACATCATTTTTTTTTTATTTTGCATTAAGAGGAAGTTTAAATTAAAATGAACAAGCTTGTCCAGAGGTTTGGAGGTCATAGGAGAAATAAAATTCACAGAACACAGCCTGTGGAGTGAACCAGAAAATGTGAAACCAGAACACACAAGAAGAGACAAAGTGTTTCCCAAACACAGGCTGTGGTTTCTGTGGAATTAAACATAAAGCTTGCCTTCGGTGTCAAGGCTGAGCCAAGGCAAGCTGCGTTGTCTTAACAGGTAAGGGACAGCATTGATTAGGGAAAGAAAATATGTTTTTTTCACAGTAAGTCATAAAAATTTGAGGTTGATGTATCTTATGTTTGCAAAACTTAAAGTGTTTTTTTTTTCTCTTTAATGAAACACTATTCTTTTTTTGTAGTGCTAGGGCTCACACCCCAGGCCTTACATATCCTAGGCAAGTGCTCTACCTCTGGCTCCTTTTAAACTTCTTTTCCATTTCTTTCTTTTTTTCTTTTTAATACAGTAGTAAAAAGAACAATAAAAAATACAGAATTTCAACACAAGATGATAGGAAATTAGCAGTGGTTGTCGTATTACATACTGCTATCTTCAAAGTAGTTGCTCAGACCAGATATAAGCACAGAAAACTGCCCAAACAGCGAAAGCACTCATCGTGAGACAGAAGTCAGAGATGGTGGTAGAGGCCCATAATCCCAGTTCTTTGGAAACTGTGGCAGGAGGATCACCAAGAGTTTGAGGCCAATCTAGGCTACATAGTGAATTCAAGGCCAGCCTGGAAAACATAGTAAGTCCGCATTAAAGAAAAAAAAAATTCTCTCAGGCTTTCACAGAGAGCAAACTGGTCAAGCAATGACTGTGACTCATCTAGATGACTGACACTGACAAAAGTTCTACATAATGTTGGACATGGTTTCAAGGTAAATCCTGAGGGGATTTAACTGACCTTGTCAGATATGAAAATTACATGTTTTATTATATAGGTCTTGCTTAAACTTGGACTTAACCACCCAGCAGAAAAGTTTAACTACAAGGCATAAAAAATAAAACCAGATTAGTATGCTGAGCTCTAAAAGGCTCAAGTCAACAGCTTCCAACATTGCTAAATCTGCCAATAAGCCACTACTACTATGAAATATTGCTCTATGTATACAGCTACTTTCTCTTAGTTCAATGAGAAGAAATATTTCTAAACACAATAGTGTTTAGAAAAGTTATCATGCCTGCATCTTGTACTCTGAACAACTACTATGAAGACAACAATATGTATTGTATCAATTATTGTGGCTGTCCTACTAACGTGCTTTGAAACTGTCTCAATGTTATTTCTTATTAAAAGTAATAAAAAAAGAAAAAGAAAAAAGAAAAATAATAAGAACCACCCCACCCCAAATGAAAATAGAAAAAAATTTGAGGCGAGTCTTGCTAGATTGCCCAGGCTGGCCTCAGCCTCCATGGGCTCTGGGATTACAAGCACTGGTGTGCACGACCACCCCCAGCCTGAAATGCTAATGGTTCTTTGAGCCATGTAGAAAAATGGCTCTACAGGCTCCTTCTGGAGGGGAAGTGGTTTGAAAGGTGTCTGCCCAGGAGGCATCAAATGCTTCATGCAAGATGAATGCAGACTCTGGCTCACCAGGGGTTTCTGTGTTGGTACCCACTACTGCCACACTATCTTCTGCCGCACTGGGGTCATCATGCCTTGTGGCTGCATGGTGTATGCGTGAACCTTGGGCCAGAGTCACGCCCAGCTGGCAGAGGTGACCCTGGTGCCGTGCCTTGCCGTGTTGTGCCGAGGCTGTTGTGGGCCTGGCAGGGCAGCTTCCCTGAGGTGATCTCTGTCTCTGGCCCTGGTAGGAACCTGGAAGGCAATGTGGCCCTCAGGAGCCCAGCGGCCGTCTTTACCTACTGCAAGTCCAGGGGGCTCTTTGCTGGCATCTCTCTGGAAGGGAGCTGCCTGATCGAGAGGAAGGAAACCAACCGGAAGTAAGTACCTGCCATCACCAAGTGACCGACCTGAAGAAAGGGTGAGAGGACCTGGCAGTTCAAAGCCCTGGGACCAGGGGAGATAGCTCGGAAGCATAAGTGCCTGCCTGGCAAGCACAAGGTCCTGAGTTTAATTCTTGGTACCAAAAAAAAAAAAAAAAAAAGTCCATGGAGTTGTTAGAGTTTATGGAATCCATCTGTGAGTGCTTTTAAAGACAATAAGGGTGGCTGGCAAGATGGCTCAGTGGTCTAAAGCACTTGCTTAGGCAAACTTAGGCAACCGCAGGGACCATGGTTCAATCCCCAGCACCACAAGCTGCGCCAGCCCCAGGGCAGGCTGAGCTGGCCATAATATAAAAAATAAAGACAAGGGGTCACTGTATATTTTGTGAATATTTTATTGTAAAATTTCAAGATAAAAATAATATATACTTATAGAGTAGGGGAAAAGGAGAGGACAGAACATTATACTGCTTTAAGACTAGCATTCTTTGTATTTTGATTTTTTTAACCTTGTAGAGATAAGAAATTAGCATCTCAAGAAGTGGAGAGCAATAAACAAAGCCCAGGGACAGTTGTAGTCTGTTACTTGGGAATTCCTGGAAGCTGGGTTTCAAGGAGGCGCATAACAGCTTATCCTGACGGCTCTTTGTTTGTTGTCTCCTCCCTTGCTTGGGATGTTAATGGCTGTCTCCTCCCCTTCTTGAAATGTTTTTAATAAGCATTTGTGTGAACCTAGTGATAGGGAAAAGGTGGAAGTCATTTGAGAATATGGTCCCCACGTGATTATGTTCACTAGCCCAAAATAAAGCTGAGATGCTTTGGGGGTTCTGGGCTCACTTTGAGAGAGACAAATCTCAGTGAGACCTCTGAGCAAAATTCATCGAGTCTTCTCATCGTTTCTTTCGGCAACAACACACAACATACAGCAAACCTTCTGATGTTTTCCTTGGCGAATTTTTCTTTGTTCCACCCAACATGATTATAATCATAATATATATTCACTGTAGATGTGAGTCTTCCCATTTTGCATTCTAAGATCATGCCTTTGTAGCTGTCAAATAGTCTGCTAGTGGAAAACATCATATTAAGAATATTTCCAAGCATTGTGGAGGGCACATAGATAGACTTGGGGGTCTGTGGAAACATGACTCCTGAGAGATTTCTTATTATTTCTCTTCTATATCAAGTACAGACCAGTTTTGACTAAAAATGTAGTTCAGCTTTCTGGTTTTTTTTTTCTTCTTCTTCTTCTTCTTTTGGTCTTGGGGATTGAATTCTGGGCCTTTCATTGAGCTACATCCCAACCCTTTTACATTTTCACTTGAGACAGTATCACTAAGCTGCCCAGAATGGGTGCAGATTGGCAATCTCCCTGTTTCGGCCTCCCAGAGTGCTGGAAGGGCTGTGCTCCTTTGCACTGTTCCATTCGATTTTTTTAAAAAATGGGTTTGGAAGACTCTTAAGTGGTGAAGGCCAACTGGTGTAGAGGTGCCTTTTCCAGCGCAGTTTTAGAAATTGGTGCTGAGAGACCCAGGGGGAATGTGGCTGAGGCTGGAGCCAACTCTTGAACAAGCAGCCTGCAGGAGCTGGAGCAGTAGGGGCAGGACTACACCAGGGACTACGCCAGCCCTGCTGCTGCAGGAGGCAAGGACCTGGGAAGAAATCACAGCCAGGTCTTTGAACAAGTCCACAGCACATGTGTAATGCAAAATACAAAGCACAGACTGGAAAATGATGGCACTGGGGAAAACTAAGGCTTGCCGAACTCTTGGTCTCGCAGCATCAGGAGTGAGGTCTTTACTTCTGCTTTGGTTAACTCGACGTAACGTAAGAATGCTTTTGGAAACTTGGTTCTAGACTTGGGCAGACTTTCCCACTCATATTCAGCTACATCCTGGATTAACTAAAACAAATATACTCCTTAATGAATTGTAGGGCTTCCAAACATAGAAGGCAAATCCTTATTTAATTTTGATAAAAATAAACATTGTAGCAAAATTGCCAAGACCCACGTATAGTACCATTTCTGTAACTTAAAAGAAAAAAAAAGTAGAGAAATGTCTGCATTTATACATGTATTTGTGTAGCCGTTTCCATGTGAAAGTGTACAAGTGTGTGTATGTGTGTGTGTATGTGTGTGTCAGTGGAGGAAGGATGCACACCAGAACATTTATAGTCGCTGCTCTGGCCCTGGGTTTGAGGTGGGACCCAGGTGGTTGTGGCCCAGGTGTGCAGTTAGTGTTTAAGGCACAGAGTGAGGGAGGTGCAGACTGTGGGTGACCATATGCATGCATGCACCATGCTTAGCTCTAGGAAAGACCCCACCTGTTACAGACACACTCTTTAACTTTGTGTTACTAGGTTTTACTGTCAGGACATCCGTGCCTACGACATTTTGTTTGGAGACGTGCCACGGCCCGCTCAGGCAGAAGATCTCTATGAAATTCTCGATTCCTTCACCGAAAAGTATGAGCACGAGGGACAGCGCCTCAACATGAGGAGAGCCGCCCGGGAGCAGCAAAAGGTCCTTCCGTGGGCAGGGGGGTCCCTTGTCCTCTCCACAGCCATAAGCGACCTCTCCTGTGCAATGTCCTATCCCACCTAAAGCCTTATGACCCTGGGATCCACCCATGTGAATTTCAAGAACAGTTTGTCCTCTGTGATTTAATTTCTCTCTGGCCAAACTTTGCAGTAGATGATCAGAGCAGCTGTTCCTGAGCACCTGCCCCCTCCAGGTCGTGGAGCACGGAGTGAAGCGCTTGCGCCTTCTTTCCCAATCCCCATGACACCCTCCTGTGTTGTTCAGAGTGAAAACTGAAACACAGAGTTTGAGGGGTCATGGCCTGTCCCCACTCCAACACAATCTGTGACCGCCCCACCTGAGGCCCCCTGCACACCGCACAGTTGCAGAATGGGGCCTAGTGAGGAACCCCAGATGAGAAGACCCTTCCTCTGCCCACATCCAGCTCTCATTACCCAATCCCACTAAGAGGGGACCCCAAAGAGTGCATGTGAGCTTCTGGAATGTTTCATTAATGAGGGCATAGAATAAAATTTGCTACAAAAATGCATGGGAAGCCAAGATGATTGCACGCTCCTGAGTAACAACCAACTCAGAATCTGATGTATTCACCTTCCTTGCAGGCTAAGGAGTTACCTCCAAAACCAGCATCAAGACCGCAGCAATCATCAGCACCACCCAAGCGGAACTCCAGACCCCAAAGTAAATACTTTCATTGCAATTTAAATACAATTATGATTAAGTAACTACTATTATTAAGTGACTATTAAATGTTACTCAAGTAACTCTCGAATGTTATTGTTAAGAAATCAAACAGTTAGGCTTTAGAATCAAATAGAAAAACTAATGGGTGGTAAAGAGACAAGCACTCAGCCTCTTCATATTATAAGACAAAATCTCAGCTGCAGAGTGCTTTCGTCCATCTGTGAAGTGTTATCCTTAAAGTTGCTATTGTTGTTTCCATTCACTATGTGCTAGAACATGTCCTGACCTCCTTCCCCTTGTTTTTCAGGTAATACAAATGAGCGTAAGCTATATCCTGAGCTCTCTGGCTATCACGAGAGAGTTGGTAAATATTTTATTTGTTAAAATGACTCCTATCCATCACAGACCCTCTAATCTATCCGATAGGTTCTGGAGATCTGTGGGGCATGTTTAGCTGCCTTACACTGATACACCATCCACTCTGGTCTTAGGAGTGTATTGTTAAAAGTGCTGTGTCTCCATCCTCTAGTGCTTCTGAATGGAGACCATGAGGGTGGTAAGAGCCTGGAAGCCACGGCTGCCCAGCCTCGTCCTTTCCGTGGGCCTGGGCCCTATGAGACTTTTTTTTTTTTTTCCTTTTTTCTTTTTATGTATTTGGTACAGGGTCTCACTATGCAGATTGGGCTTGTAGTGATCCTCCTGTTCTCAGCTTCCCCAGTGCTGGGATTACAGGCTTGCACCATCATGCCCAGAGTTGGTTGCCCACTCAGTACACCTGGGGGCAGGGCTGACATGGCATATGGGACCTCACTGCACTTGCCAAAGCAGGTGCTTAGTCTGCTGAGCTGTCTCACCAGCCCTGAGACTTTTTATTTTTAAAGATTTGTTTTCTATGTTCAAATATATCACTATTGTTGGAAACTACTTAAAAATTAAAAATCTAAGATTTTTCTATGGTAAAAGTAGTCCATCTAGGCATCTTTTTAAATATTCTTTAGAATTTTTCCTTGAAAGAATCAATCAATTATTTATAAAAGTGGGTGGAATACTAAGGATGGAAGTTAACCAGAAAAGCCTATATTTTTGTCAGAAAGATCACAAAATAATCCACTACTGAATTAATAAACTGTCAAGTAAGTAACTGTTCCGTATAAATAAAATGTCATGAAATGAGGATGTCACATTTTTAAAAAATTCTAACAAGCAGATAAAAATAGATTGAGACTCTGTCCTTGGGGGCCTGGTGTCTCTGCCTCTTTTCACTGGCTGAGTGTCCTGTGGGACGTGGCTTGACTGGAGCCAGGCTGAGTCTCAGGGATGCTAGAAATCTGGGGAATGTCTTTAAATGTACTGCCTGTGCGCAATGGTTTGACCTTGGACGTGCACGCCCTCTGGGAGAAAAACCATCGAAGTACAGATGTTTATACCAAAGTATCCTTGAGCCCAGATTTTTATATCCTAGATGATTGTTGAAAGAAAAAGAGGAGGCAGGAGAGGAGCAGAAAGAAGGAAGAGGAAGGAGAGAGTGAAGAGGGTGGAGGGAACAGAGAAGGTAGGGGGAAGAGAAGGGGAGGGAAGCCGCCTCACCCTCTTGGTCAGGCCATCTAGCATGGAGCTTACAAGTCTGATCATGCATGAGAACCTGTTCCCTCAAGAAGCCGTTTTCCCTTGGTGCTCCCCTGACCTCCGGAGGAGGGGCCTGGTGGGGTCCCCTGCGGTGTGTCCTGTCACACCTAAGTCTCACCACCTCTGCATGGGCCACACTAGTTTGCATTCCCACCAGCAGCTGATTGACTTAGGTAGAGAATTTCTAGCATTTGTCAAAATTTTGTTTTTTGTGACACGTCTATACCTTTTTTCCATAAAACTGACAAAGGAAAAGTCAGAGTCTTAACTGTAAAAACTCTAAACAGTCTCTATTACAGAAGACAACTGGCTATACCAGCAGCCGGTCTAGTGCACTGTGTTGTGTTGTGTGTTATTTCTGGGATATTATTTAAAAACCTCAGGTATCAGATGCTACCTGCCTCTTGGTGAGGGCTTCAGGTTGCAGATTAATGAAAGTGTGAGTGATTCTTATTTCTAACAGATGGATCAAGTTCAGCTTTGGGTTTTTTGTTGTTGTCTTTTTTTTTTTTTTTTTTTTTTTTGCGGGACCGGAGTTCAAACTCACACTGTTGCACTTGTCAGGCAGGCGCTTGTGCCACAGAGTTATCTCCCCAGCCCTTGGTTTTGGTTTTGATTGTTTTGAGACAGAGTCCCACTATGTAGTTTAGGCTCACTTAGTAGCCCAGGCTGACCTAGAGCTCAAGGCAGTCCTCCTGCCTCAGCCTCCCAAGTGTGGAGATTATGAGCATGCACCACAGCTCAGTTTTGGTTATTATTGTGATAACTAGGAGCTCAAATGGAAGGGGTGCCAGAATTTGGTTATTGATGTTTTCTGCCTGCCTTAGATGTAAAATAATATTGAACAAAATTATATGAAATGTAGAAACTCATGTAAGTTGAGTATATAAAGTGTCCATTTCTCAGCATTTGGAGGTTATACAATTTAAATTTAATATCTTTTTCTCATGTTAGCCACTCAGTTCTCTAGTCTTCCCACACATTGGGTTCCACAGCATCCCTTGCCATGTTCTAGACTGACGGCTCCTCATGTCATTTCAGTTCCCTGTCTGTGTGGCAAGGACAGGCCAATGACATGGTGTGGAAATGAAAGCAGTGTGCACTTAGGGAGGAAGGGTACACCGAACCCCCAAACGTTTCTAAGCTGTGCCTTTGAAACCAATGACTTATGAGTGCAGTTTCTGTTTTCTTTTTGAGGCAGGCTCTTGCTATGTGGAGCAGGCTGTTATGAGCTCCTGGGCTAGACCCATCCTTCTGCCTCAGCCTCCAGTGTGCTGGGGTTCTGGGTGCCAGCCTATGCCTGGCTAAGAGTACAGGCTTTAGGTGGGATTTTGTGTGACACCATCATCAGATCAGCTCTCTTCTAATTACCGTAATGTCTGGAGCTGTCGCTTGGAGCTTAGGAGTTCAGGATGTGAGTGCAGGGAGGACCCATTCAGAGTGTAGCACCAATTCACCATTAAATGGGGCACGCGTAGCACCGTAACTAATGGATGATTCATAATCCAAATATTTCCAGCCACAGGCAAATACAGTTAGATACAGAGTCGTGTGTAGTTCTGACTTTCGAGGATTGGGGACGTGACCCTACCACATGCTTGTTCTTTTCAAAGGAGAGAGTGTAGGCTGACTTACCAACCCATGCTCATTTGAATCCTCTTTCTTGTTTCAGGTGACTCTGGTTGGCCAGTAGAGGTGACAGCATTGTATTCTTTTGAAGGGCAGCAGCCAGGTGACCTGCCATTTCAGGCTGGTGACAGAATCACAGTTATATCAAAAACAGATTCACACTTCGATTGGTGGGAAGGCAAACTTCGGGGCCAAACTGGCATTTTTCCAGCCAACTATGTAACCATGAATTAAAGTTTATATTATTTTCTTCTTGGACAATTATTTTAAAAAATCATTTCTTTATTCACAGAATTTACTGTCCAGTAAGACACTATTTAATACAAGTTTAAAAATACTTATGCTGCAAAATTTTAATCCAGTATGTACTTTTCTTTATATGCAAATAAATAGTTCACTTGCAGATCTGGAGGCCTTTGCACTGATTCCATCTCATGCGTGGTTTATCCCTTGACATCCTGTAATTTCTATGTCCATGGTGTGTCACATTCCTCCTCGGGCATCACTAAACTGTGACCCAGCTGCGTGCTCTGAGCACTGCAGTGCAGATGAACTCATGGCCATGGGCAGGCGGAATTCCATGTGAACTTGGGTCAACCACCGAACCTCAGAGCTTCCGTCAATTTTATCCCATTCGTTAATGAGGTTTAGAGGGTTAGAGGAGCTGCTCCTCCAGCACAGGGATGATGGGAAGGCGCATGTGTGTGCATGTGTAATGCGCACACACACTACACACAATTTCCAACTAGAAGTTCACATTGAAGTCACTTTGCAACTAACTGATGACTTTCTGGGCTAGGGGAATCCACAAAAAGAAAGGTGGCTTAGGGGTGTCAGAAGCAGCACCCGAAAGAAAAGACTTCTGGAGAAAATTTCCCTCAGAGGCCTGCCATCTGTAGCCTCCTGTCCCCTCCCCTCCCCAGGCAGCAATAGGACCTGGAAGCCCTTCTCCAGGTGGATTATGGTCCCCAAACCCTTTGGCCTGGAAGCTCTTACTCTAATCTCCCTGCTCCTCTGCCTTGCTGCCTGGATGAGAGCTGGCCACAGCCTGGGATCCACCTCAGCTGAGAGCTTGTGGGACCGGTTCCAAAGGCTACACCCCACCCCTCAGGAAAGAGCACCACATGCAAGCCTAGCTGGGTCTTCTGAGTCTGTTATTGGCAGGTAAGATCTTTGTAAAATCTCAGTTTCTACGCAGCTATCTGGTCCTTGGGGACCTGAGCATAAACCGGGACTTGAGTCTTAAATCTGAAGGCTTCCTGTCATGTACACTGATGATCAGCTAATCACGTGTGCAGTTTGCTCTTGTTGACCTTTGTTTTGGAATGGTACTGGGCATTATCCTTATCTATTCAACTATCCATCCATCTACATATCCACCCATCCATCTATCACTCATCCATCCACTCATCCATCTATCTGTACATCCACTTACCCATCCATTTATCCATCCTTCCATCCATCCATCCATCCATCCATCTAGTCATCTATCCACCCATTCATTTATCTGTTCACCCATCTATTCAGCTATCTACCCCAGCATCTATCCACTCACCCGTCCATCTATCTATGTATCTGTTCATCCACCTACCCAGTCATCTACTCAGTTGAGTCCTCTACTCACCCACCTATCCATCCACCCACCCATCTATCTCTTCATTCATTCACCAACCGATTAATGCTTTCATCCACCACCCTACTCAGCCATCTGTCCATGCGTACCTCTGTCTATCCACCCAACACCCACTCTTCCACTCAGTCATCTACCTCTCCAGCATCAATCCCTCTCAACAGAGATCCCTTGATAGTACAAGTCAAGTACTAGGAATATGAAAGGCGTACAATAAGCAAATATACACATTGAGGTTAGCCTTTCAAATTCTGACAAGCGGGGCCAGTGAGATGGTTCAGTGGTCTAGAGCGCCTGCTTGGGAGGGCTCAGGCAACTGCGGGGACTGCGGTTCGATCCCCGGCACCACATGCTGCGCCGGCGCCGCCACCGGGGCGGGCTGAGCCAGCCACAAAATGAATGAATGGGGAGGCAGACAAACGCAACAAGCAAACAAATAAATAAATAAATAAATAAATAAAACAAATTCTGACAAGCACTGTGGAGAAACTGAGGGCAAGGGGGAGTCTGCTTCTCTTAAGAAAGATGGTCAGTGATGTACATCTCCTCCTGGACACAGCTTCAAGTCCTAAAAACAGCAGGAAAGGCCGGAGGTGACAGATAGGCCGTATCTCAGGTGAAGTCAGGATTGACTTTCCTTTGGAGTGATGCTTCATTGCTGCGCAGAAAGCTGGCATATCATTTACCTTTCAGGAGAGCTTCTCTGGTTGCTGTTTGGAAGTCAGCCGTAAAGAAGAGGGTGATAGCTAGTTGGATTCTGAGCCTACTGGAATGTGGATGAAACAAGGTTGCACTCATGGGCTAGGTATAGGACCCAGAAGAAAAGATAGGACACACCCAAGGTGTGGGGTCCCCGTTTGTGGAGGGGGAGAGAACAGGAAGCCAGGCCTGGCAATTTGCTTGGCAGACCCCTGATGTTGGATATGGTGAGGGCAAGGCTCATGCTCACAATACAGGGTGAGTATAGTATGGGCGTCTTCACACATGGTTGGAGTCGGATGGTTTAATACGCAAATGTGGATTCCTATGGCATTTGAAACCATGAGACTGATGCAGCAGAGAGGTGAGAGGAAAGAACTGAAGATGTCTCAAGATTCTTGTTTTCCAGAGGTGAGAAGGGGTCACTGGGGACAATGCAGTGTGGTGGCAGGGGGCCCCAGAGCCATGCTCCAGGAGAATTTGTGGCTGCACTTTGAGGGGACAGAACACAGACTGCTTGAGTGGAGCCACTCACAGGTGGAGCAGGGTGTGGGGGCATGGGGCAGGGTGAGAAGGGGCTCAGCCTCTCCCCGCCCGGCTGAGCACACATCTGTGCCCACCCTCCTGCAGGAAGACACTGCTGAATATCACGCATCTCAAAACATCTTCGTCATGAACTATGCGTTCTAGGAGGAAAGGAAGGAAGGGATGCTGACAACCACAAACGTGAAAGCGAGCAACCCAGTGGGCAGTTGGAATACTTTGTTTTCCACATAGTTGCTGAAGCCTGGTAACCCAGAGCTCTCAGTGCCTGGAAAGAGCTGTGCTCAGCTGGGTAAAACCACTGCAGATGTTGGGAACACAGCAGAGGCGTGAACAGCCATAAAGCCGCTCACCTGGTGGCCTGGGGAAACGCATGCTTCTGGAAATGTGCTGGTTTTGAGGTGGGAATCTTCCCCTGGTAACTGGACTATGAAAGTGGCCCTCCCATAGGTCTTTTTATATCACAGATGCCTGCCACATGGGTGGTCCTAAAAGGATTTCAAGCTGAGAGTTCACAGTACTCCTAGATGAGTAGCAGCTCTGAGATGTGAGAGAAGCCAACCCGGGTTTTCTCTGGAAGATTCCTCTACAAATTGGGCCATCACATAAAGTGCTGAAGTGCTCCCCATGTGAGGCTCTGTGAGGAAGGAGTTCTCAGCCAAGATGTCAGGAAGCTCTTGAGAAACTGCAGCAGGAGCCAAGGACGGAGAGTCAGAAGAATCAGGCCAGGGCTCCTCAGGTGCTGGGCTGGGTTGCAGGGCACGGTGTGCCAGGGGTTTTTAATAAGTTGAAAGAACTTGTAAAAGATTCAAATAGCAGTGAACAGCCAGAAACCACAAAAGGAGAAAGCACATATAAAAAGGAGCATTTCTAAATGTAACATATAAATGAATAAGGTAACACTGAAGTGTGAAATCTTCGTGGCTGGTGTAGCCTAGTCCAGACCTAGAAGAGAAGGGCATCATTCAACTAAAGTGGAGATCCGAAGGTAGTGTCTAGAGGTCTGAAAGGACTGACTGCATGAGGAGAGGCGTCCTGTGAGCAGATGTCACCTGTCACCTCTGGGACCAATGACTCCTCCCACCCCTCAGACCCAGGAAGCCTGAAAGTCACACATTGGCCCTTGAAAGAAAGAAGTGTCACAATCAGGTGATGAACATCAACCTGTACAGTTCACCAAAGACAAAATTCAAAGGCAACCAGGGAGATAAAAATAATTCCTACAAATTCTTGAAACTGATGTGTGACAGTGACAGGTGTGGGAAGCCAGGAGCCAGAAATCACCTCATGGTAGATGTGAGATATGCATGGGAGAGAAACGCAGAGGAAATCAAGACAAACACCTCAGAAGGAGGCATTCCCCAGAAAACTGGGAGCCCCTAGCAGGGTCAGAGGCTGAGAGGAGGTTGAGAAATGGTGCAAAACAGCCCCAAGCAAATGTAGTTTTCAAACCAGAGCGGTTTGCACTGGGTCTCTGGGAGGGTGCGGGTTCTCCTGTCTGTGAGCAGGCACAGTGGTGAGGCAGGTTCTTTTCCTTCCCTTGCATGGCGCTCCCACCTTACTGTGCCTACACCAAGCTGCAGCACGGTTTGGGGCTCTCCTACCAGTCATGCAGAGGACAGATTACGATCCAACCCCTTGTGTTTTGGGACCAGGGTGCCCTGCAGCCCACGGTCCATCCGCTTCCATCTGGTCTGGGTGAAACCCTGGCCACTTTCCCCTTCTTTGTATCTTCTGCATTCCTAAATTTTGTGCCACTTCTGCATGGCTTTTAGAAAATCACAGCCCTCCTCTGTTTCTGGATGGTGAGCCGCTGGTGGGCAGGGGCTGTATCTCTGAACCTTCTTCCCCTGCATGCCTGCGAGCTGCTCCTCACCTATGGAAGGCCCCTGGAGCCTGCACTGTGGCTAAGAAGTCTGCAGCCAAGTGTATACACTAAGATGGCACAGTGCATCTGAGCATGTGTTGGAGGGACGGGAGCACAGATTTGATGAGAGCTTTGTGCGTGTTCCCGCTCGCACTGCCTGCTCCCACAGCATGGCCAGAGGTAGAACTCCCCGCCCACAGGCCCTGCTGATCTGCTAGGCACCAAAAGGCAGACTAGGTCTAAATGTATTTTCATAATTACATGTATGTTATTTAAGAGAAACCAAGAACATGGAAAACAAAGTTTAGAATAAACTTTTTTTTTTTTTTTATTTTGTCCATTTGTTACAGGGTCTCTCTATATAGAGCAAGCAGACCTTGCATTTGCTCATGTAGCCCAGGTTGGCTTCTCACTTACAGGGATCCTCAACCGCAGCTACCCAAGAGTTGGGATTGCAGGCATGCATCACCATGCCTGACTGAGCAAACTGTAGACTGGAGGGCAGTGGGGGACCAGGCTGGGAAAGAGACGTGGAGTGGATTCAGTGTCTCCACCCTCCCAAGCGGAGTGAGCAGGGGGCCGTGCATGGGCCATGTGTGCTCTGGACTCAGAAAAAAGATGAACAGACTTTATTCTTATACAGTTAAGCAATTTCAGAGTGCGTGACACAGAGAGAAAAACCAGCACCTGTTGGCTGTGATGGTGACAACATGGACACCTCCTAAAGCTTAGTGTTTGATTCTCCCATCAAGATGCGGGGTGATCTGGCCCACAGTTGTGTTACCATTTTACCTATCAGGGCTGAAGTACGCCACCAAGACTATGATAGTGACAGTGAAGTAACACAGAAAAGTACTGAGGGGCCAGGCATGCTGGTGCACGCCTGTAATCCCAGCCACTTGGGAGGCTGAAGCAGGAGGATCAGTACAAGTTTGAGACCAGCCTGGGCTACAAAAGTGAGCTCAAAGCCAGACTAAACTGCATAACAAGACCCTGTCTCAAAAAGACCAAAAAAATTAAAAAGTACTAAGGATATGTTGCTGATTAGAAAAATTCAGGGCACAATTTTATAAGCACTGTTACAGGTTTTGAATAAAATGGAAGAGAAAAGCGCAAATACTTTGCCCATTTGGTTGCAAGGTTTTGCAGTGAATTTTCTCCATCCAGTTTCTTACATCAGGTCTTTTCTTGATATTAAGAATGGCACAGCTTCAAAGCGCTGGAATACAAATAAGTATTTCCAAAGGGCAATAGTCGTCCAAACCACATTCACTCTTGCTTTATTCTTGCTTAGCTTCGCCAAGTGAAGAGGTTTTAATGCAGATCACGGCACAAATGAACCAAGGGGAGACTGCCGCAGGTTACACTTGGGACGAGGTCACACCTTCGCCTTGTGGCGAGGGCCACCTGGGGCTCAAGTGCTGGGTGCACATCTGCTTGCTGGGTCCTCACAGTGGGCAGCCGGTGTCCCAGCGGCCTGGTGGCTTCCCGGGAGGGATTGGTGTTCCTCCTTCAGAAGTCACACAGCAATCTGTCTGCTGCTGGCCTGTGATGAGGCACCTGCAGTTGCTTGCCGAGATCCCCATTTGGTCTGAATTTTTTTGTTTATGTTTTTGTTTTTGCGGTACCAGGGATCAAACTCAAGACCTTGAGCTAGCCAAGCAGGCACTTATGCCATGTAACTATCTCCCCTTCCCTGATCTGAGTTTTTAATTTTTAATACTATTTGAAGGCTTTCTTTGATGCAGAGATAGAAAAATACTATAGAGGTGGGGTGCAGTGGCACATGCCTGTGATCCCTGCACTTGAGAGGCTGAGAGAGAGGGGCTTTTTAAAAAAATAGTATTGATGGCAGCCTGGGTTACATAGTGAGGAATCGTAAAGGAATCCTCTCTTCTCCATGCCCCCAGCCCTTGGTGGTCACCTTCCTATTTCCTGGTTCTGTGAATTTGATTCTGCAAGATACCACATATGAGTGAGCTTACACTCTATTTATCCTTTTGTGGTCATCTTACTTAATTTAGTTTATTCTTTTGACGTTCACCCCTGTAGTAGCATCAGGACTTTTCTTTTCACGACTGTATAATATTCCAGCACAAGTATACTCTCTTGATCTATCCTTTTCCTGTGGACTTTTGGGTTTCTTCATCTCTTGACCATTGTAGACATAGATGTGTGAATAAACATCTCCTTGAAACCCTGTGATATATTTCTTAGGGCACATAGGCCCGAAGATGGCATTGTAGGATCCTATAATGGGTTTAGATTTCATTTGTTGAGGAGTCTCTAGAGTCTCCCACAGCAGGATCCTTGCTCCCCCCTGCCCCTGCTCACTGTCCCCTGCTCCTTTGCTACTGGCCACTCTGGCCACTTCCTTCTCACCTCAGTTGTGCCTTGCATTTCCATGCTGACTTGGGCAGCTGAGCATACTTACGAGCTTGTAGGCCCTTTCCCTTCATCCGCTCCCCTCCACCCACACTTGACCCCACTCTCCTACTTAGGGTTGAATCTATGCCCAGATCCCACACAACTAACAGGTCAGGGGAAGGCCTGGGACCCTAAGTCTGACAGTAGGGTGAATGCATGGGTGCAGAGGGAGGGCAACCAGGTGCTTCTGAGGTTGCATTTTGGTCCAAGGCTTCTGGATCTTGGAACCACTGACGTATTGAACTGGAGGACACTTGGGGGCCCCTCTGTGCAATGTGTTGCCAGAACCGTGCTCCCAATGACGTCATGGCACTTGCCCTGTTTCAGTGGACTCTGGCTGTGGGCATGTGTTCTCAGGAGCAGAATCACCCTTGGGGGAGACCCACTCCTCCGGAGACCCCGGAGCTTATGGAGGACCTGGCTATCCATGTCCCCGACATCTCCTTGGGATTATGGCTCTGTGTATTACGCAGACTGCTGAAGGCCTTGGATTTTAAGTGGGTTTTTTTCCTTCTCATTCCAAAAATATTGCACATGGAAGGAAGATGGCTTTGTATGCCCCCATAAGTATTTGTGGAATTTTCACCAGAAGTGTCCCACACATTCTACATCAGCTAAACTCTGGGACACAAGTGACTCTGAGGGAAAATGTTGATCTTTTAAAGGAATCTGAACTTGATTTCTGCTTGAAAGTCTTATCAGCAAATGATTTGCAGCCCACGTGCAGACACAATTTGTTTGCAAAACAATGTTTAGTATTCTTTCAATTATATTTGACATGTGGATTGTACCCTAAAAATATAAAAATAAAGCATCTCTCTCAAGACCATTTATAAACATTTAAGAAAATAAACCCTGCATGTAATTGCTCTTGAATTTTGGCATGAAGACATATTCTTTTTTAATTTTTTTAGGGCCAGCTCAGCCTGCCCTGGGGGTGGGGCTGGCACAGCATGTGGTACCAAGGAGCGAACCTCAGTCCCTGTGGTTGCCTAAGCTTTCCTAAGCAGGTGCTTCAGACCACTGAGCCATCTCACCAGCCCACAAAGACATATTCTTTAAAAATGTCCACAAGATCTCTTTAATTTTCCCCTGGTGCCTACTTTTGCAAATGAAGTTCATAGTTCAGCGATTATTTTTAGACACAAATACGTATCTCCTTAATCGTCTTAATTATTAAAGAAATTATCACAGAAGACAGCTGCAGTTCTCCAATGAAATAATAAAATGCTGTGTATAATTGTGCAATCTTAGTGTATATACATGCCCGTTTGACTATTGCAGGCCGATTGGGATCTAAATACTGTAAAGCGAAAATAATATTTCCTCCAATCCTTTTTAGGAATTAAAATATGACTGAGGTTGCATTTGCAGTATAAGCTTTATCTATTCTTTTTTAATGTTGAGCTTTATCACATGTTAAAAAGTTACCCATAAGTTTAATTTTAATCATCATATAAGAAAAAGTCCATAGCTCTTGCTCAAGAAGCAATGGGTTAAGTCATGTCCCTTCTGTGTGCATGTGTTATTTCCAATTTTTTCCCTTATGTGTGTTTCTGGTTTTCTTATAGTGTTCTACTTGTCCAGAGAAGTTTCTGAAATACTAAGTCAAAAACTGTATCTTGGGGGCAAGGGAGATAGCTTGGCAGTCTAAGCACCTGCCTGGCAAGTGCAAGGATCTAGGTTCAAACCCCAGTACGACATGCCATCCTGGTCTCACGCTGAGCCAACCACGGAAACTAGGTGTAGTGGCACACACCTGTAATCCCAGCGCTGGGGAGGCTGGGACAGGAGGACTGCTATTAGTCTGAGTTGCACAGTGAGACCCTATACCAAATAAATAAATAAATTAATTAATTAATTAATTAATTTCAAAAGCTACCTTAAAGCTATATATAATATATATTAAACTGTTTCACAAGTTGTACAAATTTATTTATTGTCAGTAGAAATAAATGTTCCTCACAGATAGAGTTTCACAAACATCCCAGGGTATACGGCTTTGCATTACAGTCACCTGTAGGCGTCTACACCTTGCATAGACTAAGCTCCTGGGATGCCCAAGTCCCTTCTACATGATAAGCACTTATATACTGCTTTGGTCACTTTGTTGTCACTGTCACTGAAACACCCAGTTTAAAGAAGGAACGGGTTCATTTTAGCTCACATCTTTAGAAGCTCAGTTGTCACACCCTGGTAGCCTGGCAGAATGGTCTGGTTCGTAGCATGGTGCCCAGGAAGTGCAGAGAGGAGGAGGAGCCGGGAGCGGACACACGCTTTTGGGCAGCCCTCTCGGAGATTCGCCTCTTCTAACTGCACTTGGCTAATGGTGTGGATGAACTCATTAGTGGATGAATCTGCCCATGGGTAGAGCGCTACCATGACCCAAAGCCAGCCTAGGCACATGGGAGGCTTTGTGCAGGGAGGGTCATCGAGGTGGGAACCATGAGTGCATGCTGCTACGTGCTCTAATAACCTCTGGATTACTTATCACATGTGATGCCCAGAACTGCTGTGTAAGTAGTGATTATACAGTATTGTTTTTGTTGCTGTTGTTGTTTTATATTATGGCCAGCTCAGCCCACTCTGGGGGTGGAGCTGGCGCAGAATGTGGTGCCCAGGATCAAACTGCAGTTCCTGCGGTTGCCTAAGCTTTCCTAAGCAGGCACTTTAGACCGCTGAACCATCTCGCCGGCCCCATGGTATTGTTTAGAGATAGTAAGAACGGTGCCCATACATGCTCAGGCCACATGTAGTTGTCCCCCAATCTTTCTCATCTGCTGCTGACCAGATCAAAGGATGGGGACATAGGATGGCAGATACACAGGTACCCATGGGGGTATCTGCTCAGCAGGAAGCGGGGAGCAGTCCCTCGTGACTCGGGGTATAAGCCACTCTTCCTGCTTTCCAAACTAAAGTAACTGCTCATAACGCAATGCTGCATACAGCTTTTGTCTCATACAATTTTTCTTTGTGGGCAAGCTGTGTTTCTCTCTTCTGGGTATTATTGCTCAAGACTGAATGCTGCTAAATGTCCTGGAATCCGAGAGCCACAGGGCTCTGCATGTGATTAGACACTACGCCCGGCCAAAAGAAGAAAGGCTCCCTGCCTTCCATTCTTTCATTTGCTCACACGTATTTGTTAATTTCCACTTGTGCCATTTTTAACTCACTCCTTTAAACTTCTGTTTTCTAGTGACCTGATGGGTGATTTTAATTCTGCCATAATCTGAGATATGTAGGTGAGAAACTCATCATCCTCTGCCCTGCATTTTTAATTCTATAGCTTTTTAAAAGTTTTGTTAGATATGCATGGGAGTCTTCCAGACCCGCTGAAGCATCTGCAGGAGACGTGAGTCACTCTGCTGCAAGTCACCACTCAGGCAGGCCTGCAAAGCAGGAATCTTGAGCCCCGAGGGATTTACATTTTGCCCTAATGCTGTGCAACTTCCCCAAGGCTCAATAAACTGAACCATGCTTTGGGGGCCTGGGCAGGGCCTCCTGGGGTCTATGCCATCAGATGCCCACTACCTTGTCCTCCTGTAAGGGCCACAGCAGGATCTGCTGGTCCAGCTCCCGGCTCTCACCTCAGGGCCTCTCCCTGGGGTGCTGAGCTGGCTCAGAGACTAGAGTCCAGCCTGGAGCCCTGTATCCAGAGTCCGTGACCTCCCCATGACAGGGACCTGTCACTCCCCCTGCCTTCTTTCTGTGGGGAGCAGTGTCCCTGGGGGGAGAGTCCCTGAGTATGAACACTGAAATTCAGCCAAGGACTCCTCACAAGACCTCAATAGCAGTGTTTTTCTGGCCACAATATATCTTCCCAAATTAGCCTGATTGTGTTAGCTTTGTGTGACCTGAAACAACGAAACCTGGTAATGCCTTTAAATATTTATGATCTGGACACATTTCGATTGATGAGTGATTTAACTGGAATGTTCCTCTCCCTTAGAATAGCTCCCATGCAGATTCCTGGAGGAAGTGGAATGCATATCATACTTAGAAGAATTCTTTTGCCCTGACAGGAATTGTATTTGGAAACAGTGGAAAGATTTGCTCATTTTCTTTAAAGTTGCGTGCTACCTGTTTACACGCACAGGAAGTCAACCGAAATGGTGTCATTCAGGCTCCAGGTGCCACTGGCCACAACAGTAGGAGTGAGCTAGTAGCTTGTGACAAGGTATCCCCCTTAGGACTTACTGCTTATGTGTGTGTTTCTTCTTGGTTCTGGGGTCAGTTGGACACGGCCTCTTCTGTGCTAGGCAAGCCTTCCACCACAGAGCTGTGTGCAGTCCCACTTGCTTCTGAGGGGCTTGGTCCTGTCCTTCTGGAGGGCTGCTTCCGGTTTGTGTCAGCTGAGAGCAGAGAATGTGAATGATTGGGCAGGACCCATGTCTGGGTTCTTGGGAAGAAAGCGCTCTTTGCTTCCTCCTGCCGCCTAGGCCTCGGTGGCTGCGAGCAGCGGTTGTAGGGTCTCGGCTCAGAGCTCTTCCCGGGGCTGCAGGCTGCCGTGCTCTTACCTTGACTCCTTTTCCTGGGTGTGTTTTCTTCTCAGCCCAGCACCGCATAGCTTGGAGGCCCAGATACCATCATGTTTGTTTTACTAGAAGGAAACTGAAGAGTTATGACGGTGCCCTGAAGTCCAGACCCTGGTAAAGGGCTGGCAGGTTCTTGCCACTGCCAAGCTGGTCTCCAGAGACCAACCTCTGCCTGATGGAAATTGTAACCAAACAGCCAAACCCAGGGAAGCAAGAAAACAGATTCCTCCAGGAGCCAGAGGCTCCAGCACAAGAGGCTTTTGTGACTTCATGCGACAGCGTGAGGCCTGTGTCAGCTGCAAATGACAGGACAAAAGAAGTATGAGCCTCTCTTCAATCTTCTGCACTTGGGGATTCAACCAGGAGCCCCCAGGGCCACTGCCCTGGCACCCCAGTTGCAGGCCTCAAGCACTTGTTTGTTCAGTTGCTGATCAGGCCTGGCTCAAGCCCAGCTTGTCTGATGCAGCATCCCCAAAAAAGACCTGGGTATCTTGGAAACTTTGGTTTATATGGCACTGAACCCCAAATGACCTTAAATTCTAAATAAAGTTCCAGAGACAATTTGTACAAGAGGCTTGTTCTTAGAGGAAAATAAATTATATGACAGGTCTATTACATATATATTACAAACTAGGGTGGTGAACATTTTATTCAACATTTTAAAATCTTTAATTAAGATCTCATTATATATAAAGTTTGCCTAACAAAATCTAACTAAAATCTAAACACATTCCTGAGAGTAGGGGTGGTGGCACAGAGGCTCCCAGGCTGGGTGCAGGGTGGCCGCCCATGCATGGGTTGTGTCCCAGTTTGGCTCTGAGAGAGGTCCAAGGGGGTTGATAGTTGGAGCCCTGTGGCATTTAACAACTGAGATCGCTCTATGTCCAGTGTCAAAGCTGTAGCTGCAGTGTCTAAGGATGGCCGACGTGTCGCCCGCAGGGGCGTGCACCTGCTCATGGTGCACTCTCTACCTCACCTAAGTACCTTGTAGGTTAGAGACCTGCAGGATGGGATCTGCCCGATTGCTCCTCCCCACTCTATTTTTTTCTAAGAGGAGATAGGAGAGCTTGAGGACACAGATGCTGATACTCACTGTAAGGACTGAATCATTGTGTCAACCTGAGAAGTTTAGAAGTTTTAGCTAAGCAACCTAGTAGGGAGGCAGGATCCCTTCTTTGTCAACATCCTCATCCTGTATAAGGGGAGGGCAGGGAGACTGGCAGTGTTGCACCCACCTTGGGGTGGGGGAGTATCCTGCTCACACTGCGGTTGATCTTAGCCAAAAGGCTGTGAGGTGATCCTCCTGCTTACGCTCTCCACGCTACCCACGAGGGAGCAGAGGCTTGTGTTCTCCCCACCTTTCGCTCTTGCTGCTTTGGCTGTCTCCTGCCACCAAGAACCACAGCCCTATGCCATATGACACCATGCCTTGGAGCCAGCTGATCACGAACCGCACTCTCCACCTACTGTAAACCTTTCCTTGTTTCATTTTGGGTGTCGGGTGTTTTCTCTCAACAAGGAGAGAAAAGTAACCATGCTACGATGCTCGGAAGGCAGGCAGCAAAGAGACCGGGCGTTGCTCCTTTCCGCTACCATGTGCGCCTTACACAGGAGTGTGAGTTCAGAATCCCGCCTCAAACACGCAGCAAGTTCCTGGGAAGCGAGGACTGTTTCTAGAGCTCTTCTTGAATGTGTCCCATAATTTTACCTTTAAATGTTTTTTAGACATTTCCAAAACAGATAGAGCAAGTCCCTGCCTTATGAAATTCAAGTTGCAGCACTTGGGAGGCTGAGCCAGGAGGATCGGTGCGAGTCCGAGACCAGCCTGGGCTACAAAAGTGCGCTCAAAGCCAGCCTGAACTGCATAGCAAGAGCCTGTCTCAAAAAGACCAAGAAAAAGAAATTCAAGTTGCAAACTTTCTCAAACAGGAATGGACCTTGTGTCATGAACCTTTATAGATGGGAACAAATCCCGGAAGCAGCTCACACGTCTGCTGGACAGTGTCGCCATTGTGGTGCTGTGTGTGGACTGTGCAGTGGAACAGGGCCAAGTCATGCAGTGCTCGACCAGAGCCCAGGACGTCCAGAGGTGAGAGGAAAAGCTGCGGGCTGGGGAGCTGACTGTGGCTTTGTAGCATAAAACTATGTACACTGTGTAATTGTGTTAAAGGTGCGTAAGACCCACTTTGTCAGACATAGCAATGAATGAGATTTATGAACATTCTCCCTGAACGGAACTGGTTTGCAAATCAGGGATTTACTGTAATTTCAAAGATCAAAGAGGTTGGGGCCAGCCAGATAGCTCAGCAGATTCAAGCGCCCTCATAGGCAGACGCAGGGGCCGGGGTTTGATTCCCAGCATGCCTTGCCGGCCCCACCGCAGGGCCAGGCGGCGATTAAGACTGGGCATGGTGGCTCGCGCCTGTAATCCCAGCACTTGGGAGGCTGAAAACTGCAGGATCACTATGAGTCCTATCTGTGTAGTGAGACCCTGCAGACCCTGTACTAAATATAATCAATCAATGAAAAACAAAGAAGTTTGCACCCCACAGGGCAAAGTGGGGAGTAATTTGAAGAAAAGAGCAAGGACTTAGACGGAGCACATGGCGCTGAGGTCCTGTGCTGGGCCACCTGGTGCCAAGCATTGGGTCCACTAAAGAGGGGTACCTTTGCTCCGCGGTCTCTGAGCCAGCCAGGGGATCCCAGCGGGGCTCCTCCTACACTCCTGGACTCTCACTCCCTCAGCCATGAGGGATGAAGTTGCTGGAGGCTGGTGGGCTGGCGCAGCCCACAGCGCTAGGTGCCCCCACTCCAGGGGAAGGCGGCACTCTGGGCGAGCGCCAAGGGGCAGCACGGGTGACGCTGCTTGGTGTCTCTAGGCTTTGTGCTGGCGGCAGCAAATGCTCCTGAGGGGAGCTGCGCCTCAGCAGTGCTTCCTGGTTGGCAGTAGTAACTGTAGTCACTGCCAGATCACGCTGCTGGGGACCAGGGTGCACGAAAATTGTTCACTAGGCACCGGTACCCTCTCCGCACTGCGCAGGTCTCTCCCGCTGGTGCGGCTGCTCTCGTTTTCTGGGGGCTGTGTGCAAAAATAAAAAGAAAATCATTTGTGCGTGTGTCAAGGGGCATCTGTTAGTCCTCAGTGGAGCTGAGCTCTCTGAGCTGTGTGAGGTTGTGGCAGGTGGGCTGGAGTGACTCACAGATGGAAGAGAAGGGACACAGAGGGACTGGGTCATCCTCGCTCTGCACACTTCCAGCCACCAGGCTGCTTGCTTGGTCTATATGTGCGTGATTGTGTATGCACATTTGTGTGTCCCTGTGAGAGAGTGTAGGTGTGCACGCACCTGTGTACATGTGTGTATGTCCCTCCAAGAGGACGGTTAGCGTGTGCATGCATGTGAGTATGCATAGGTATGTGTCCCTGTGAGAGGGCACACATAAGTGTATGCGTATATGCATGTGTGTGCATACATGTGCACTTGAGTCACCTTGCAGGAATTGTGTGTGTGAGTGAGAGTGCACGTGTGGAGCGGCACTGACTCCTGCCTGGCACAGACAGGGAGGTGTGGTGCATGAGGTGGGTCTCGAGGCTGAGCCGCAGGTGTCCTGGCCAGGTCACCCCTTGCCTGGTAGTGTAACAGTCACTAACCCTGGTCTCCGCCAGTGCTTGACAGCAGCTCCTTCTCTACCTGTCTGCAGCCACCTTTGACACTGCCCCGTCGGGTCTCCTCTGTTCCTGCACGTCCCTCCAAAGGCTGCATCTCCCACTTCTTTCAGGTGTTGGAAGCTGGGGCCTGGGGAACTGCGTCCCGGCTTCATCTCCGCAGCCCCTTTGAATGTAGACCTGTGCCCAGGCAGGAGGCTCCATTTACTTGCTGTTGAGTTTCTGAATGATTGCAATGTTTAGATATATAAGTATTGATCTGTGTACAAATCAAACAAAATACGCGATACCAATGGCTTTGTAAACCTTTAAGCTCAAAAAAAGATACCTGTTTTATGTAATTGTAAATCTCTCCCACTCCTTGTTTATTTCTTGGTTACTGGTAAGATTTTGAATCAATTCCATCTTCTTTTGTTCTTTTTTCTTCTTAAAATGCGGCAGAACACGTGAATTTTCTGGTATTCCAGTACTGTACATTGTTGGTCATGGCCTCTGAAAAGAGCAAGCTTCTGTAGTTTATCCTAATAACTAAAGCAACATCAGAATGATAGGTCTGGGAGGATAAACCCCAAGCAGCACTGCGGGTGAGTGATGACAGCCAGCGAGCTGCTGCTGACGTGGCTGAGGGGCCGGACCCTGGGACGGGGCAGGCGCTGTCCCCTCTGTGCCTGCCCTCTGAGGCTGTTCCCTAGGTGTGTGGAGTGGCACTGACTCTTGCCTGGCACGGACAGGGAGGGAGGTGTGGTGCATGAGGTGGGTCTCGAGGCTGAGCCGCAGGTGTCCTGGCCGGGTCATCCCTTGCCTGGTAGGCAGGCGATCATGCTGCTGCCACTGCTGAGGACCCCAAGGTCCTGGCCCTTCTGTGAAGGAGATCAGCTGGGCATGGCTGTTTCAGCGACGTGGAAGGACTTTTCCTACAATGGAAAACATCCCAAAGCTTGGGAAGGATGTATGCGTGCTCAGTAGCCCAGAGTTTAGGGGCCATTTGAATGTCTTTTCTCCTTTAGAGTACAATTTACATTTCAGTTCTGGAGTGCTGGGGAAGGGACCCCGGCCTTGCCCGTGCCAGGCAAGTACTCTACCATGGGCTATACCCCAGCCCTGTTTGAGCATCTCAGGAGTGGAATAATGGGGTAACCCGCAAGCTGTGATGAGGTATAATGAATTATGTAACTTCTGGTTTATTTCAATACATTATGTCAAGTTTGTGTGATATTTTCCATGCTCAAAAAGTATACGTCACAGGATCCTCTACACAGAAGACACCAAGAACTCCACTAAAACCTTCTAGATTTAATAACTGAATTCAGTAGTGTAACAGGATACAACATCAACAGTCAAAAATCAATAGCATTCCTGCACACAAATGACAAACTCACTGGCAGAGAAATTAGGGAAACCGTAACTTTTACAATAGTATTGGGAAAAAAAAAAAAAAAGAAGAAAAGAAAAAGGGAAAGACTTAGGAATCAATCTAACAACAAAGCAAGTAAAAGATCTATACTTTGAAATTACATTCTGAAAAAAGAGATTGAAGAGGATATCTAGAAATGGTAAAATACCTCTTGCTCTTGCGTAACAACCAATACAGTGAAAATGGCCACACTTCCAAATTTGCCATACAGATTTCATGCAATCCTGATAAAAATACCATTTGCACGCCTCACAGATCTAAAGCAAACATTCCTAAAATTCACTTGAAAGCAGAAGAGATCTGGAATAGCAAAAATAATTGCGAGCAGCAAGGCAAGGCAGAGGGCATCAGAATTTCTGATTTGAAATTATACAATAAAGTTACTGTGATAAAATCAGCATGATACTGGCAAAAACAGAAAACAGACCTGGGGATCAGTGGAACAGATTCAGTGCAGATGTAACTCCAAGCATACTTGTCTTTGTCAAAGAGGTCAAACATGCTCACTGGAAGAAAGATAGCCGCTTAATAAATGGTGCTGGAAGGCCCAGCGAGATGGCTCAGCGGTCTGAAGCACCTGCTTAGGAAAGCTTAGGCAACTGCAAGGACAGCAGTTTGACCCCCGGCACCACATGCTGCACCAGCCCTACCCCTACGGCAGGCTGAGCCGGCCATAGTATATTAAAAAAAAAAAATGGTGCTGGAAAAACTGGCTTTCCATATGTCAAAGACTAAAACTAGACCCTTGTCTATCAGCACACACTAAACCAAAACCAAAATTAGTGAAAGATCTAATAAAGGAAGTTAAAGATCTAATAAAGAAAGTAAAAGAAAATTATAGTACTTTTGAAAAGGAGATTATTAAAATAGAAAGAGTAAATCTGCTGACAGATAAAATAGGTAGAAATCTTGAAGACATACATATAGGCAGAAGTTTTATGAATAAAATCCAGTTCACATAGGAAATACTATGAAGAATCAACAACTGGGATTTCAACTTATTAAAAAGTTTTCGCACAGCAAAGTAAGTGGCCAACAGAGTGAAGGGACAACACACGGAGTGGGGAAAAGTTTTAGCCAGCTGTCCCTCATACAAAAGACTTCTACCTAGACAATATAAAGGGTTAAAAAAAAAAATCAGACCTCTCAATTCAAGGACCAAATCTGAACACAGGCATCTGAAGTGAATTTGCACTTCTCGTATGAAGAAATACAAAAGGAAAGTATAGGAAAAATGTTGACAATCATTGATCACTTGAGAAATGCAAATTAAAACAATACTGAGATTCCACCTCTCCCTAGAAAAACTGTCTATTATAGAGTAATAAACCAATAGCAAGTGCTGGAAGGGCAGTGGGTAAAGAGGAGCCCCTCTCTACTGCTGGTGGGAGTGTAGACCGGTGCAACCATGTGAAAATCAGTGTGGAGACTCCTCACAAAAGGAGGCTTGGAGGTCCATTGGACCCAGCCAATGGTATATTCCTTCTGGGTATATTCCCAGATGAATAAAAAGCATAATACCTCAGCGGTACATGTGCACCCATGCTTACAGCACCACAGTCTGCAATAGCTAAATTTTGGAAATGACCCAAATGTCCATCAACTGAGGAATGGAAAAAAAAGATAAATGGTCTTTTTATACAATGGAGTAATACTCAGCCATAAATAAGGATAAATTTGAGAAATTTCTAGGTCAATGGATGCAACTTGAGACCACACTCATAAATGAAATAAATCAGACCCACATGTGTAAATATATTGTCTTCTGGGTGTGAGACACTGAAAGAGTCAAAAAGGATCAAAATGATAATAGATATTGTGAAATAGGAAGAAACTGTTCAAAAGGAAAGAAGAACTAGGGTGAGGAAGGGGGAAAGGAAGGAAGGAAGGAAGGGAAAAAGCAAAAAAAGAAAAAAGAAAAGAAAAAAAGATGATGAGACCACTAACTTCTCTTAGTTCATTGAAAAGGAAGGCGTGCACTAATACCATCTGAAGAACTGCTATGCTCATACCATGTGCTCTGAGTAACTACTTAAAAGATAGCAGCATGAAATGTGTTAGTTGCTGTTACACTATTATTTTGTTATGCAATTCTGTTTCATTTTTTCCGTAAAATGAAAAAGGACAGCTTGCATTTTGATTAATTTTCTTTGAAGAAATATTGTTATTGCTCTTCAGGATCATGCTGAACTTGCGGCCATCTGAATAGGAGATAAAATTTACTTTCTTTCTATGTAAATTAAAATATTGTACTCTGCAAATAATATATTGCAATAATATATATATATATATATATATATATATATATATATATATGTATGTATGTATCTTAGACTTGCTGTTGCTCTTCTAGTACTGGGGATTGCATTCTGGCAAGCTCCACCACCAAGGTACATCTCGGCCCTTTTTTTAAGTTTTATTTTATTTTACTTTTAAAGATAATCTGTTTTGATTTTAGAATTAAAACAGAAAACTTTACAAGTAATACAGAATTTCGCTTAAGAAAGTAACATGAATTTTACAGTATTTGTTGTAACACATAGTGTTGTCTTCCAGCCAGTTATTCATATCAGCAAATATATGCATGCAAAATTTGAAGAAAAAAATAAAAGAAATATATGAAAAATTTAGAAGAGGAAAAAGTACAAACATTTGAAAAAAAGGAGACAAAACAAATTAAGCCTTAACTGTTTTTTTTTTCCACAGCCCAGCAGAAATGCACAGTACAGCTGTCCAAACCATCCTGCTTGCATACATAGATAAATCTTTTTTTCATCCTCTCTCTTCTGGCCTTCTCCTCAACTCTGTAACTCTTTCCTTTGGATAAGGTCATTTCCCTTTCCCAGTGTCTATTGTACCCTACAGATTTCATTTTTCTCTTTCAGGTTCTCACACTAAGGAGACAATACGATGTTTGCACATAGGGACCTGATTTATTTCACTTGAGAGTATATTCTCTAGTTGCAGCCAGTTACTGACAAAAGACTCAAATTTATCCTGTTTTATAGCTGAATAATACTGCACTGTGTAAAAATACCACATCTTCTTTATCCATTCGGCAGTTGACGGCCACCTGGGTTGGTTCCAGGATTTAGCTGTGACAAATTGCACTGTTATAAACATGGGTACACTTACATAGTTGTCGTACGAGGTTTTCAGTTGTTCTGGAAAAACACTCAGGAAGGGAACAGCTGGCTGGAACCGGCTCTCCAATGCTAGCTTTTTAAGGAGTATCTCCGTCCTTTGCAATAGACTTCTGTGTTTACAATGTCACAGGACCCCATTAAGTTGCCCTGGGACCAACGACCTTGTCAGCCTCCTGCCTCCTCCTCCCGGAGAGCTCGCAGGTGTAAACCAGCGTGCCTGGCTCTAGAAGTGTGAGTTGCCGCATTTTCTGTTTGGTGACTGCTTTCTTCCACGCACATCACTTCTTCATGCCTCTGTGTGAATTTTTTGCTAGGCCGACCGTGATCATCAGCACGCGCGCGTTGCACACTTGCTCTGAATGGACTGGGTGGCTCGACACCTTGTCCCAGGTCTGCGAGTCCTGGCGGTCTCTTGCGCCCTCTCGTGGCCACCGCCCCTCACTGCGCCTGACTTCCCACCGCCTCTGGGCCAGGCAGCGGGCAGGCCACCCTCCTCCCCTGCACCAAAACCGGCTCCAGGTGAGTAGGCTCTCACAAAGGAAAAGAACATTGCCTAATTCTAAGAGCGGCTTCAACTGGAGCCAGCAGTTTTGGGAAAACTGTAGAAAGGCCAGAGAGCGTGCATCGTGCAGTCGGAAGCCTGCACTTGGTGTGACGAGGCCTCCTTGTCTGAGAGATTATCAGGACCTCTGGGTGAGCTTTCTTTTAGCATTTTATCAGAATCCAGAAGGTGACGGTCCCTAATTACGGATTCCGACTGTGTCTGCGGAGGCTGCCGCGGGTCGCGCCGTGAGCAGGG
The DNA here is from genome assembly GCA_004027915.1 of Capromys pilorides. NCBI lineage: Eukaryota > Metazoa > Chordata > Mammalia > Rodentia > Capromyidae > Capromys > Capromys pilorides. The sequence continues at coordinate 13,320 of PVKN010000078.1, read as the reverse complement.
CTTGTGTGCGCGTATGCAGGCACTTCTGCACGGACTCAGCTCTTCAGCTCACAAACCCTGGAGCGCCGGATGAAACTGCTTCAACTCTGTGAGATGCTGCCCGCTGGTCCTCCACGCTGTCTGGGTGGTGCTGTCCCAAGAGTGAGAACCTGTGAGGCCCGGGCCGCCGGCCTCTGCTCTGCTATAGACAGAGTTAGAGACGGTAGAGCTAAGTGAGCCATGCCCTCCCCTCCTTTAACCGTTGCATAGCAATCACCGCCCTGGTGTAAGCTCATGGGGTCCTGAGGCTGTGAGGGGCCGATCCTTAGTTCTGACACCAGTGAGAGATGGTACAGGAGGTGCCTGGGGTCAGAGCCTTTAGACCCTGGAAGCGTGCACTGTGACGGCTGACTGGTGCTCCTCTCCTTCCTCCTTTCCGCTTGCCCTCCACCTATTTCTGCTGCGACTGGCCTGTGAGTTTCAATAAACAGACACGTAGGGGCTGGGGAGATAGCTCCATGGCATAAGTACCTGCCTGGCAAGTGCAAGGTTGTGAGTTCAAAACCCAGTCCCGCAAAAAAAAAAAAAAATAAGAAATAGGGCCGGCGAGATGGTTCAGTGGTCTAAAGCGCCTGCTTAGGAGGGCTCAGGCAACAGCGGGGACTGCAGTTCGATCCCCGGCACCACATGCTGCGCCAGCGCCACCACCAGGGCAGGCTGAGCCAGCCACAAAATGAATAAATAAAGAAACAAACAAACACAACAAGCAAGCAAATAAATAAAATAAAATTTAAAAAAATAAAAATAAAAAAAAATAAACAGACACGTAGTAGCAGGTGTGTGGTTGGTGGTCTTCCTCCCCATGCACGACTCCTGCCCACCACGTGTACCATCAGCCGTCACCCTCTGCTCTTGCCCCACAGAGCAGAGTGTGAGCTTGGGAAGCCCCATGCGCAGTGGACCTGACCTCTCTACAGGTGTGCACTGCTTCATCCTAGAGCCCTCAAGGGATGCACGATGCTGAGCGTGTGTCCGTGAGCTTATTTTCCACCTTCCTCTCTTCTCCGGTTAGTGTCTGCTCACAACTTCACCTCTTTTTCATTCGGTCGTCTCTCACAGTTACATTTTAAGAGTTCTTTGCATTTTTAGGGTTAAATACAAAGTCAGATGTGTATTGCAAATATCTTCTCCCAGCCTGTAGCTTATCTTCATCATGTGAACAGTATCTTTCCAAGAAAAGACACTATTCATTAATGTTAAAATAGTCCAACTTGGCAGCTCTTCTCCATAGACCGAGCTTTGGGTGTCAGTGCTAAAAAAGAAATTACCACTGGGCCCAAATCACCTGGCTTTTCTCCAGAAGGATCCTTGCTTAGTTACTCTTGTCTCGTTGCTGGGCCAAATACCTGACACTCAAAATGAAGGAAGGAAAGGTTCATTTAGCTCACAGTTACTGGAGGTTTCAGTACATATTCAGTTGGCTCCAAGGCAGAGTGGCACATGGCAGAGGGCGACCTTTCAGGGCACAGCTAGGAGCAAGAGAGCAGGGAGAGAGCTAGCCCCCTGTAACTTCTCTTCCTTCCTTACATTGAAATGCAAATCATCTGCCCCAGGGCAGGTACAGCACCCCTTTGTTTCCACAATAATCAATTACAGATTTCAGAAGCTGCCGCCCCTTGACTGCATGAGGCTTTGGTGGGGGTGGGAGACGGGACACCTATGCACAAACCATAACAATGCTCAAGCAGTCTGACAATTTCGCAAGCACCTTTAAGGCCAGGGTCTGCTGGGAGGATAGCTCAAGAAGTCAGTCCTGTGGCTGCAGCTGATCTTTTGAGCTGGTGCACTTGTCTCAGCACTGCAGGTTGCAAACACCAAGCCCTGTCCCTTCTGTGTGCTTCGCTCCTTTGTCTGAGGTCAGTCAGCTCTGTCTGGGTCTTTTTCTGTGTTATCTTCTCTGTCTCCAGTAATGGCTTCCTTTTCTATTTTATCTTCCGAATTTTGAACAATGTGCTTATGAGTTCTCATTCGTGAGTAAAGAAGTACAAATGAATGCCACACCTTTTCAGGGTCCACGTTGTATTGACTAAATAAGCAGAGCAAGGCTGAATCTTAACATGACTGTGACAGTCGGATCAGAGTGACAGCCTTGATGACTAGAGGTAATGGGGAGCGGGTGACTCCATGAAGCCCTCCCCATTGTCTCACACCCCATGAGGACTGCTCGCCTTCCCTTCAGGATTTCTGAAGGATGGGAAGGAGAAGTACGAGGCCAGCAGAGAGGAGGTGGTCTTCCCAGGCTGGGAGCCACCAGGCTGGGCCTCCTGGTGCTCCCTGAAGGTCACAGACCAAAGGTCTCGGGCCGGCAGGTCCTGGAGTGGGGACAGAGTGCCTGGCAGGTGACAGAGCTGGGTGTGCATCAGGTGGGTCATAGCTTTATGAGTCTACAGAGTCAGCTGTCTGTGACCCTGAGCATTGCTTCCAGTGGGGCAAAGCTGGCAAAGTCCTACTAAGTCATGGATCTAGAGGTTTAAATTTGACAGTAGTAAGAGCTCTTTTCTAATGGTTCCTCTAATATTCAGCATCATTAGGCACATCTTAGGGACAGCACATTAAAATCAAGAAATCATTGTTTGGAAATGCTTGGAAATATGAAAGGAAAACGTCATCGTCCTTTCTGGATTTTCCATTAGGATGAGGATTCCCACGGCACAGCATTCTATAAGGAGGCACAGTTGCTTCCAAAATTTTCTCTGTGTTTAAAATGTAAAAACCAATTTGATGTCACTGCACTCATCAAATCTTGATTTACTTCCCTTGGTAGATGAGAGCCACCGCTGTAAACCCCACGGCAGCATGTGAAGCACGGAAACCTCCCCCCAGGGCCTCTCTACTCCAGGATCTGGGAAGCTCAGGATCTAACGAGAAGAGCAGATTTGTGGCCAAAGGAATTTCACTTTAGCAGACTTTTTATTCCATCCCTAGGAGGCAGTAAATTCTGCAGAGTTGCTGCTTAAATCAAAGAAATTGTCTATTGTTTTGGTCTCTGTCCTAATTTTGCAGCTTTTGGGTGAGGAGTCCAGGGTCCTGAATGCCAGGAGAACGAGAGAGGATGACAAGGGAGGAGGCAGGGTCACCACAGGGGTGCAGCCAGGACAGTGGGACCAGCCAGTGACAGAGCTTGAAGCCCCAAGGATCAGAGGTGTGCTGCCTTCACCGCGGTGTAATTTCCAGAGAACTTGAAGAAAGCTTGGCCGCATCTGGTTCTGTCCATCAGGGTCCAGTAGGAAGGAGGTGGCAGGGTGGCATCAGCCTGCAACAGGAAGGAATATGTCCCCTCTCGGGTGCTGGGGAGCTTCCCAGGGCCAAGTGCTCTCCCCACAGTCATGGGAGGGTCACAGCACAGTGACCTTTTGGCTGTTCCACTTCAGCTCCGTCTTCTAACCACACAGCCATAAGCACTGGTGCAGCTCTTTGACGTCCATTCCTAGGAGAGGTTCCAGGGGTCACAGGAGAGCCCAGTTCTGCCCTGTTCTTCCCTTCCTCCCTCCCTCTCTTCCTTCCTTCCTTCCTTCCTTCCTTCCTTCCTTCCTTCCTTCCTCCCTCCCTCCCTCCCTCCCTC
>PVKN010000077.1:103224-120514 GCA_004027915.1 Capromys pilorides | reverse complement strand
GGTGTGCGGGCTGGGGAGTGCCTGGCCTTGCCAGGGAAACAGGGACCTCTCCTCTTCCAGGTGAGTTCATCATTGGCCGTGTCATCAAGGCCATGAACACTAACTGGCACCCAGGGTGCTTCCGCTGTGAGCTGTGTGATGTGGAGCTGGCTGACCTGGGCTTTGTGAAGAATGCGGGCAGGTGAGGAGGCTGCGTCCTGGGCAGAGAAGGGGGCTGCGAGTGCCCTGAGCAGGCTGGAGAAGGGGAGCCCAGGGGCAGGGCCCATCCAGTTTGGAGTGCTCTTGTGGACAGCAAGGACGGAGGTGCAAGGTGAGGGGCTAGACGGGAGCTGCTGTGTGCCGGCCCAGCTCCCCACCTCTCCTCACCTTCACCCACACAGCTGAGAGTTGTCCTGCTTTGCCCTCTGAGGGAAACCTTCACCTTCCAAGAGTCTTTCCTGCACCCTCAGCCTGCCCCTCCTTCCAGAGTCTGGCACGTCCCACTGGCTGTGGCCCCACTGTGGGCCCACAGAGCCGCATGCCCAGTGCCCTCCCAGCACACCTGCCGGCTCCTCTGTGGCTCTCCTGAGCCCAGGCTTGCTCAGGGTTGCGCTCAGCTGATTGAGAAAATCTGAGAAGGCTGAGGAAGTACTGGAGGCAGTAAAATGCAGTACGAAGCACAGAGCTGTAATCACTGGCTGGCCAGCAGCTGGGGTGGGGAGCGCTGGGCGAGGCTTAGGGCCCTCCCGGCCCTGGCCACACACACAACTCCACATGTGGGGCTGCAGAGTCTGTGTTGGGCAGACTCTGGCCAGGGCCACTAGAAGCACAGCAGGGAGCCGTGGTGCCTGGGAGCACTATGCCAGTTCTCAGGTCAAAAGAAAGCCCTGGGGAGGGCGCTCCACGGAGTGGACAATGGCCTTCTGCATCTTAAAGCTATAGTATATTCATGATCAGCACAAACCAGTGCACAAAAGACATGGTAGGGTTGCGTGTGTGTGCGCTAACTAGTGACAGCAAAGCAGGGCAGCAGAGCTGCGGGGCTCAGGACACACCTGCCAGGTCCGGGCTAGCAGGAGAGTCACACACCAGCTCGCTGCCTGTGGCTGGCTCCTGGTGACTGTCCACCATGTCATGTTCTTGGTGAGGCCGCCTGCTCCTGCCAAGGGGCTTGGATTGTCAGTCTATAGCAAGCTGCATGTGTTTGCACCAGGAGGGGCAGGAAGCCAGAGCTGAGCTGGCCTAGGCTGGCTTGGCATCACCCAGCCAACCTCTGAGGTGTGCTGACAGTGTTTGGCTACAATTTAGTTCATGCTCCCTAAACTCAGAAAGGGGTCATCTGGCAAAGGCACCGCAGAGGGGCTTCAAGAAACCTTGCGCTTTAAAGGAAATATGTGGATACCACATGCCCCCACCACTGAGAACCATGCTGCCTCTTCTCGTGGGTCCCGTGCAGCCCTAGGCCTTTCTGCAGGGCTTTATTGTGGTGGGTAGGAGGCTTTGAGCCTGACTAGCAAAGAAGGACCCTCTTACAAGGGAGGAAGTCCCCAAGTGTCTGGCGCTGCGTTTAGCACAGTCCCTGCAGACGGCAGCTATCAGTCTCCAATGTTGGTCCTGCATTTCCAGGGGCTTGCTTGTGGGGAAGGCTGAGCTAGGGGCTAGGAGAGCTCAGCCTGCAGACCTTGAGGGAGAGGCGGGCACCAGCTGAGATTTCAGGTTGTTTGCCCAGATGCAGATGGGGAAGATAGAGTTCTCTTGCTGGGTTGGGAGGCACGGGCCCAAGGTTGTCACCTGGGGGCTGTGGCCTGAGGCTCACAGCTCCGACCTGGCGCTCAGGGAGCTCTCGTTGGTTTTCCCCTCAAAGCTGGGGGGTGGCCCCATGAGCCTTTTGCCACAGAGCAAGTTGCACAGAGTGTGGCGAAACTTCTCAGCCACAAAGAAGTATATGACAGGGTCCAGGGCCGTGTTGAGGCTCGTGAGGCAGGAGGTGATGCGGTTGCCCAGGGCCAGGATGCGCTGGGCTGCACAGGACGCCCTGCTGCTGCTGTAGTGCAGCACGTAGACAGAGCGATGCACGTGGTAGGGCACAAAGCAGATGAGGAAGATGGCCAGCACGACAGCGATCATGCGCACAGCTCTGCCCTTGAGGCGCTTCTCCACTCTGGGACCCTGCCGCAGGCTGCGAATGATCAGTAAGTAGCAAGTGACCGTGGTGACAAAGGGGAAGCTGAACGCCACCACCAGGGACACAAGGGCGTGGTGGGAAGCCTTCTCCCGGTACAGCTGCAGGCAGACCACTGTGTGGTTGGTCTGCACTGTCTGTGGGCTGACCAGCAGTGGGGCCATGGCTACAGCCACGACTACCCACAGGAAGGCACAAGCCAGGTGGGCATAGAGGGGCCTGCGCAGCTTGAGGGACTTGACCGGATGCACGATGGCCAGGAATCGGTCAGCGCTGATGCAGGTGAGGAAGTAGATGCTGGCGTACATGTTGAGGTAGAAGAGGAAGCCGGTGAGTCTGCATGGGATTTCCCCAAATGGCCAGTGGTTCCCCGAGAAGTGGTACACGAGGCGGGTGGGCAGGACCAGCACACAGGATAAGTCGGCCACCGCCAGGTGCATCAGGAACACATTGGCTGGGGTGCCTGACTTGTGGTCCCGGATGAAAAGCCACAGGGCCAAGGCATTGCCCACGAAAGCCAGAATGAAATCCAGGAGGTAGAAGCAGGCAAGCAGCATGTTCTCCAGGGGCGTCTCCTGCCCGCATCGCTCAGCTGTGGCCAGCGAGGAGTTGCTGGTGGCACTCAGGGAGGCCATCTCTAGGCCATTCATGCTGCAGCCAGAACGGAGCTGTGGGTGAGCCTGAGGAGCAAGCAGATGTGAGGGCAAGTGCCCCCGGCAGAAGTGGGCCCATGAGCCTTCAGCACTTCTGCCCTGACCTGAGAGGAGCAGAGCCGCTCCAGGCTTAGCGCTGTTGTGGGACTGCCCCGGCACTTCCTGTGTGAGTGCGAAAGCTCTCACTGCCTGAGGCTCGGAGCCCCTCACTGTGCAGCAAGTCCCTGCTGAGCAGGGAGAGCCTAGGGCCCTGGTGGCCCAGAAATGCAAAGGTCCTCCCATCATGTCTCAGAGAACGGGAGACATGAGCCCCCTTCTATGAGGCAGAGGAGGGCTCTGTTCAAACCCTAAGGGGCTACTGAAGGAGCCCACTGCCGTGGATATGGGGGAGGATCTGTTCCTGAGGGCCCTTGCGTGGCGTTTGCCATCCCTTCATCTCAGCAGCTAGACTTGAGCCTCGGAGCCTCCCCAGCCTGCCTCCCTGGGTCTGCTCAGCAGTGGCAGAGCTGCAGGGGCCAGAGCACCTCTGCTCTCTGCTCCCAGTGCTGCCTGACTGTGGCACCCCCTGCCTTGATACCTAACGCTCCAGCAGGAGTACAGTGTCCACAACAAGGTCAGGTCTTGCTCTGTCTACCTGCGCCCGCCTCCTAATGCCCCTGGGGGGCTTTTTGAGCTCAGCCCACAGCTCCCTTTTGGACATCCTAGCCCTGTGCTTGGGCCACAGACAGGCAGGTCTGGTTTCCCACACAGGATGTTTTACAGCCAAGGGTGCGATTTCCTCCATGAGGGAAGAAGCCTCACCTAGAGCAGCGAGGCTTGCCGGGTCTCCTTGAGCTCTGCGGCCCTGCTGGGAGGCTCTGGTGTGCTCACCGAGGCGGACTGAACTCAGAGCCCTGCTGGGTGTGGTAACAAGTCTGTGTGTACCAGACCTGGGTAGCACGCCCCCACCCCTCCAACAGGGAGACCCACTCTCGTGTTAATTTTACTTTACTCAGGGTCCCGACACTCTGTTTCCTTCACTGGAGCCTAGGAGTGGAGATATGGACAGGACTGAGCTGGTGGTGGAAGCAAAGGAGCTGATAGCCTGTGGCCAGGGTGGGAGGCCAGGGCAGTTTAAGAGGATGCTGCCAGGCCAGGCCCAGCTGTGAGAAGCCTGGACCGTACGCTGTGGGGCAGCCATGTTCCCTCCAGGAAGGCAGCTCCCCAAGCCTGATATAGTGAGGGGCTGCTTGCTGGTCTAAGGGGTGGGCACCAGCAGGTTTCTCTCATGGGACAGCTGTCAAGGCTCAGCCTGTTCACTTGGGTGAGGTTGGGTGGCCCTGAATCTGGAAGGCATCAGGCAGACCCAGGCCCGAGGGCACTGGCTGGACTCTAGGGGTAAAGAGGGCCTTTGGGCAAGAGCCGGAAGTGGGGCTCCTCTCAGTGCTCGCATTGGAGTTCTTTCTTGGGCTCAGTGTCTTTTATTTGGAGCCTGACTCCAAGATGAGTCTCTTAATTTGAGTGTAAAGTGTGCATCCTCTTGCTTAAAATGTCCCAGCTATGGCTCAGGAGCTGTAGAAAATCTCTGACTGTGGGTTTTTCAGTTATACCTCTGAGGGTTGTATGGACAGTGAGGCTGGGCCAGGATTAGAGAGGTTTATCTCCTGCCTTTTAAAATTAGAATTACCTGGGGAATCTCCTTGGAGATGACAGTCTAGGAGAGAGGGCCTGTGACGGATGCCTCCAGGGCTCCTCAGTCATCTTGGGTCCAGGGGAAGGATGGGTTTGATTACAGAGACCTCTGCCTCAGGGCAGTTCCTTTCAGAGGCTGGGTGGCTCCTAGCCATTTTGAAGGCAACCCTTACTACAGTCCCTAGGGAAGCGTGCTGGCTTTCCGTAGCTGCAGCAGGCGGAGGAACCACCCCTAGAGCCCTGGGACTGGGCTGTCTCCCTCCCACGAGGCAGCGTCTGTGTAGCTGTCCTTTTTTATCCTACTTCACTTGTTTGTCTTCTTTCTGGTCCTGTTAATAAAAGACCGAGGTGGCTATCCTGACCAGGGTGTCTAAAGACCCTATTAGGACCAGAAACCTTTTTTGGCAATTCTTTCCTTATATTTATGGCAGATTAGGTCATGAATCTATCATTGATGCTTCTTTGTCCCTTGTGGTGTTTGGGTACAGAAAGGCATACTTAATCAAAGCCTCCTGGAATCTTTTTTAAAAGGCTGAGGGATTCTCTTCACTGTCCTGATAGATAGTTAATAACTTGGAAAAACTGAAGTGCTTAGGGCGTGACCTCTGTAGTGACCTCTGTAGTCACTTCAGAATGCAGGGCTGGAGACATTCACACCTCCACTCATCCCTATTGAGTCTCATATAGCGAATCATGCAACTGCTCTCTAAAGACCTCTGCTGCCTGCAGGGCTGCTTGCCGTCTGCTAGGTGATAAAGTCTGAGTTAAAAGAAATATCTTATTCTTCTAAGCTAGATCAAAAGACTGAACTACACCTCAAAGTAATTCTGCAATCTTATCAGAATCATAGGAAAACTTCCCTAAGTCCAGTTGGATCTGTTTTAGGTCTGTCAAGGAAAGGGGCACATGGACTGGGAGGACACCAAATTTCTCCCCATCCCCCTCCTTTGGAGGTTCCTTTTGGTCTTTGTAGTGTGTCAGGGCTGCTGCACAGGGTGGACAGGGGGGCTTGGCTGGGCTGCCTACACCTTGGCAGGGTCTTGGGAGCCCTTGTATAAACTGGGACCCAGTCTGCACTGTTCATGGAGTCTGGAGTTGTCTCTAAAGCAAAAATGGGAACCTAGGGAACTTCTGACTGTTTTCCCTATTATAGAACTGGTGAGCTGAAAGATGTGTCATAATTTGTATTTCTTCCAGCCACCATGCCGCCCCATTTCCTAGAGGAGGCAGGAATGGATGAAGCGATAATTGTTTTTAGAGTCTGAGGCCCAAAGGAGAAGGCACCCCATCTGCCATCGTTTGCTTTGTCACTAAAGCTGGAGTGTCCTCCACCTCTGGACCCTCAGTGTCAGCTGCAGCTGCTGGAGTGGCTGAAGGAAGTGGCAAGGGCCTGACTTTACTGGCATTGCATGTCCCCCTTCTGCACAATCTTGTGCCCTCTGGAGTCACCCTGGATGTTGGCTGCTCCTTTCTCGGCCCTTAGGTAACACATTTCTGAGTGTAGAATTTGATTATTAGCCTAGCAGTATGTTTTGGAGCGAATCCAGTCCTGTGGAGACCAGGGACTGTGGCTGTTAGTTCCCTTATTCACACAAAGTTGTCATTAAATGCTCAAGGGCTCCTACAGCTGTATTTTGTTCTATCAGTGAAATCATCCATGTTGTAGTGATCCCATTTCAGAATGGGGTCTTTCCTCTTCAGTGTGAGCACCAGGTGTTTGGAAAATACTTCACCAGGTGTTATTCCTGGGCTGGGCAATGAAGAAGAGATAGGCGAACAGCCTGATGCAGCGGGGACTGTGCAAGGCTTGGAGACTCAGTGAGCGGACTGCCCGAACAGTGGACAGACAATTGGGATTAAAAGCTTTTAGGACCTAAGTCCTGGTCTTTAGGAAAATGAGCCTCTGAAAAAATGCAAAAGAAAAGGAGCAGCAGGAGAAACTCAGAGTTGAGAGGCTGTGGTAGTGAAAGAGATTTAATCTCATCAGCATTTGTGTGAGAGAGCCACCAGGCTGGGCACCTAGTGTGGAACATTAACTTGGCCTGCTCACTGGAGGAGGATCCAACCAGAGACAAGCAGAGCCAGCACAGGCCTGACGTTCCCTTCTGTCCATGTGGGAACGGGTCTCACACTGACCAGCAAAACCTATGCCCGGCAACTTGACAGCAGCACAGATGCTAGTCGTTTTTTAAAAAAGCTGGCTGATAGGCTTTTTGTTTTTGTTTTGTTTTGTCTTTGAGACAAGGTCTTGCTATGTAGTTTAAACTGGCCTCCTCCTGCCTCAGCTTCCCAGGTGCTGGGATTCCAGGCCTGTGCCACCATGCCTGACTGGTCTTTTTATATGAGGCATATAGTTGTTTCCCAATATATTCTAACACCAGGGGAATGACAAGAGAAACACAAGGCGATCCAGTAAAAAAGCAGAGTGAAAATCTCACCTACCTTCTAAATGTAACTATGGTTATCAAAAGCATGTTACAAAGGCAGAGCAAAGGGAAGGTCAGCCTCCCTGCTGCCGGTCTTACCTCCTGTCAGTCTCCGTGGGTCTCTCCAAATCTGCACTGGTCACCTCCGTACACGCTGCATAGACCCAAGCCTGCTGCCTCATGAACTGAAAAAACAGAAGTGCGGATGAAAAGGTCTCGCTCTGTAGGAGAGTGTTTACTGGAAAGAAGAAGGAAAACAGCTCCTGGTGAGTATCCAGGAGGGTCGCCAGTGAGTCACTCAAAGCCTGTAGGTCTGGAACCTTTTATGGATAAGCAGAGTATGTAAATTGCTCAGTCGTTTAGTGACTACTTGTCCCAGGCAGCTCTGCCTGGCTTCAAATGACCAATTAAACTCAGGCTCTCTGAGGCAGTTGCTCAGCATGTGCAGCTTAAAGGACATTGAGATTTTAAAGAACAATCAGTTAACTCAGGAACTTAGGAGGGAGGGACTGCAACTCCCTCAGCAGGGACAGGCTGCATTCCATGTCACCCCGGGAAACCCTTTCTTGGGCAAAGTCCTGGTCCGCTGCCTATTTTTGTTTTAGGTTCTGTCAGTGGGGCTGATCCACTCTGTCTCTGGCCCCTTCCCTGGCTAGCTGTTACTGTGAGCTAGCTAAGTGGTCTTTCTCACTGTGCTTGGACCGCGGTGGGTTTTTCTGTGTGGGCGCTTCTCTCCCTTTAGCCTCAGTCTCCTCTGCCTGGCTTCTCTGGCGGCTATCAGAGTGAGTGCTGAGTTCCACTGACTGTCCTTGCTACTTGGGACTCTGGACACAGACTCCTTGCCTTCCATAACCTACAGGAGGAGCCAAGCCCACTCTGTGGTTGCTGAAGGTTCAGCCAGGCCAGCCCTTGCTGCATGCTACCTAAGACACAGGGAGGAGAGGCAGCCCCTCTCTTTTTTTTTTTTGTCTTTTTGAGACAGGGTCTCGCTATGCAGTTCAGGCTGGCCTTGAGCTCACTTTAGAGCCCAGGCTGGTCTGAAAGTCACACTGATCCACCTGCCTCAGTCTCTCAAGTGCTGGAATTACAGGCGTGTGCCACCACGCCTGGCTAAGAGGCAGCCCCTCTTGACCCCACAACGCACCCTGTTCCGCCTGCCTCTGCCTGCCCTGGCTCCCCATCATTCGGCAGGCCCAGTCCAGCCCCACCACCCTTACCTCTTGCAGCTGGTTCAGCAGAAGAGGCCGGAGTCTGGGGTGCAGGTGAGCGTGGAGATAGCGGGTGGGGTCTTTGCAGCTACGGATGGAAGGCTGGCTATTTAAGGAGAAAAGGGGAGGCCGCAGCCCCCCTGGCCCTGAAAGGCTGCTTCATTCCTGAGGGGTCCCTTCTGGGGTGGGCTACTCTTCTGTTGCTTCTGCTGCCACTGAGTCTGTGAATATTCCAGTGTGTCCCCAGCCTGCACACGCCCCGCCCCCCCAGCTTGGCGACTGGTCGTTGCAGAAGCTGAGTGTGCGACTGTCTTGGGAGCCTGGGAGTGGGTGAAGCTGGATGGGTCGGGGGCTCCGGCTGGAATTGACAGACACAACAGGATGTAGCGCCTACAGCGGGCAGGGAGGGGCCTGCCACCATGGCAACCAGCTGCACCCCCCTGGCTCCCACCCTGCAGGAGCAGGGTGGTGTGAATGGCGAGGGCGGCAGGCTGCGGAGTCTTATGGGGCCGAGTGAGAGAGGATTCTTTCAGGACATTTGCTGTAGGGTCCTGTGTCCTGCCCCGCATAATTAGGCCCCATTTGGGCTTGTGGAATAAATTGTGGCCTTTATGTGGGGCTGGCCACAGCTGCAGGCTGCTTCATAATGGGGGTGCTGTCTGTCCTTTCGGGGATGCGGCTCAGCCCCTGGGGTCTGGCCGGCGCTGGCGTGCGCCTCCTCAGCACAGAAGGGCCCTCACGCGAGCACCGTGTCCCGCCAAGCGCTGGCTGTGCATCTGCGCCCTGGTGGCTCACTCCAGGTGCACATGGGACCACGGGGACCCGGCTCACTCTTCCTGTCCTCCTCCAGAAGAGAGCTCCACTAACTCAGGGCCAAGTCAGAATTCCTAGTTTCAAGACTTTCACATTTACAGCGGTGGCACTTATATATGGCTTCCGCATGCGCTGTCTCCACATAACGCTGTACAGCTGGGAATGCTGTCCCATTTGACCAAGCAGGAAACTGAGGCTCGCCAAGGCAGAGTAACTGGCCCAGTGGCAAACACTAGGAGTGGCAGGCAGGGCCAGGATCGGTGACAGGCACACGGAACACTCCACGGGTTCTGCATGTGTGTGTGTGTGTGTGTGTGTGTTTTTCTTCGTTTTCTTTTGGTATCTCTTTCCCCTTGTATCCCAGCATGAGAACTCTTAGGCTTCATTTTAATTCTACCCAAGAAACACTTCTGAGGCTTCCTTTTGGACTTGGTGCTGGGATCCAGTCTGTGCTGAAGCCATTTTCTACTTGGAGTTTTTATAAAAGTTTCATCTCCCCAGTCTGTCCTGCATGAAGACAGTGAAGGGCATGGGTACCTGATCCGGTGTGGCATCCCTTCCCATGGTGCCCTGCAAGTGGCTGGAAGAGCTGGCTCAGCGCTTGTAAATGTGGTGTGTGACCCGAGCTCTAGGCCACTTCTAGGCCCAGATTGATCTCCCTCCCTCCTTCCCTCCCTCCTTTTTTCTTTTCCTTTCTTCTGTTGTAAATCTTACATTCTTTGTGGAGGGGATAGGGCAGGCTGGTGAGAGGCTTTGTCCTGTGTTTGGGGCAGAGAAGTCTGATCTTCTGTCTATGTGCCTTATGTGGTCGAATATGCCAGTATTTTTGGTCAGCACCTCTGAAAGGAAGTCCTGTTAAAGCAAGGGATGTGGAGACTCCAGGGGCCACTTTTCATGTTTAAGATCTGGTGGTGTGGTACAGGTTTAGTTATCACCCAAGGAGGGCCATGACCATCTGAAAAACAAAAGCAACATCTGGGATACCGTCAGGTCGGGGACCCTGCCATCTGAATGAGTGAGTTGTGGTGTCACCCTAGTGGCCCAAGTGAGAATTTCTGTCCAGTTGAAAATGGATACAGGTGAGGGTGACACTCACTAGGTAGGGTGAGTGTGAGCACAAGAGAGGATTCCATTCCTGAGGCAAAGGAAGACTAAATTGGAGCTATGCTAGGACTGTAAGTAGGTTACAGGAAAGTGCACAGTAGAAACACAGGCTGTTTAGAGTCTGCCTTCTCAGTCATCAGTACGCTCTTCTTCCTCTTGTCGAGTGTACAGAATGAGAGCTCAGAAACAAAAGAATTCTATATGTGCTGGAGTAAAGCCAGAAAAAGAGCGCTGAGATCAGAGGTCATGTGTGTCATCGGTGAGGTCCAGACTGGTGAGCATGGAATAAAATCAAATTTCCTGACACAGAATGCACAGGAAATCTTGAAATGGGGATAAGGAAGTAGACACCATCGATACCCACAGTAACAGATTTTTGGTATCACTTATCTTCACTTTATCTTTTGAAGAGGAATTTGAGATCTTCCGCAGGTTCACAGGCCTAGGCAGCCTCCAGTGTGGCCTGGGGTAGATCTGGAGGTGTACTGTCATCAATCGTGGCTCTTGGGGGAAGTCCCCAGCTGTATTCGGATGCGATGAATCCGACAGTCATGCCGTGTCACCTAACTATGGTGAGGAAGAGGGCCACCATGTTGGCGCCACTTCCCGCCAAGGTTTGCTTGTGTCCTGTGTGTCTAAAGCTTTGACCAATCAAGGGTCCCAGGGAAGAAGAGGGGGTTGAGGCTGACAGGATCTGTAGGAACTGGGCTGGGGACTTTATTGTCTCAAGGCTCCCTCAGTTGATGAGTTGGCTAGACTGTCCTTTCTGAGGAGGAGTCTCCCATACAGAAGGGAGACACCCTGACACCTGAGTGCATTCCTGGCCCACATGAGGGCCATGGGTAGGGACCTTGCCTTCCCACCCCAGTTTGAGCAGGTGAATTCGAGTGTCCTCTTAGCTCACTCTGCCTGTCCTGATGACCGAGAGTGCCAAGCACAGGGGGGCTGATGCTCCATGCCACAGGCTTTTGAGACTCCTTGGGTGACCTGAAAGTGGAAAGTGGGCCCACGCCTGTCTGGAGACTTTGTGGATTCCAGATTGTGGGGTGATCCCACACATAGGGGCCCTCGCTACTTCTAGAGGCTTTTCAGTTAGGGTAGGAAAGGCATCTGTCCACCCCTTGTGAGAGTCAGCCGGGACTAAGACGAACCACATTGTTGGCCTCCTGGTCTGAGAGGGAAATTGATTTGCAGTCTTCCCCTGCATAACTGCTTTCTTGTTGCCCTCCTGGAGGTTTTTTTCTTTTCTTTCTCTTTTTTTTTTTTGAGACGCTATGCAGTTCAGGCTGACCTTGAGCTCACTTTTTGTAGCCCAAGCTGGTCTCAAACTTGCACCAATCTTCCTGCCTCAGCCTCCCAAGTGCTGGGATCACAGGTGTGCACCCTCCTGGAAGTTTTTTTTTTTGTAAATTTATTTTCTTAAACCTCGTGTATTTGTTTGTGTTATGGCCGGCTCAGCCTGCCCTGTGTGTGGGGCGGCGCAGCATGTGGTGCCTGGGACCGAGCCGTGGTCCCTGCAGTGGCCTAAACTTTCCGATGCAGGCACTTTAGACAGCTGAGCCATCTCACCAGCCCTCTCTTGGAGGTTTTGATCAGGCATCCAAGGCCTAGTCCTCAGACACACTTCAGCTCACATTTTTTAACCACCTGTTTTGCCCCTTTATCCCACCCTTTTCCCAGAACAAACTTGGTAACCTGAGTGATGAATTTGCTGTCCTAAATGACAAGCACTGTGGCAGCTTTTGATTTATTTATTTATTTTTTTGTGGGACTGGGGTTTGAACTCACAACCTTGCACTTGCCAGGCAGGCACTTGTGCCATGGAGCTATCTCCCCAGCCCCTTGGCAGCTTTTAATGACTTTCTGTGCTAAGGATCTTGGTAGAGAGATGACCCTCAGGGTTGGCCTACCATCCCTCAGGAGTTAAGGGCCCATCCCTTGAGCTTTGCATGTGGCATTTGCTCATCAGAACAAGTAGGCGATGCTGGGTGTGGTGACACATGCCTGTATCCCAGGCACTCGGGAGGCGGAGGCAGGAGGATGATTGTGAGCTCAAGTCTGTCTGAACTGCATAGGGAGATCCTGACTTGAGAAAACAAAAACAAAACAACCCTCCCCCCACCACAAACAACAGCAACCACCACCACCAGGTGAGGCAGTAGGTAATAGACCTGTTGACTGTAAAAGCAAACATTCCAGTTGTGGATAGGCTGCTGCCTTCACCTCCTCACTGGCCCTTCTGTTGACCACAGCAGTAGAAGCTGCTCCTCTTGCAGGACCCAGGTGGTGAATGGCTGCCACTTCTCCAGGCAGGTGAACAGCCGCAATGGGTTCTAGAATTTCTGGGGCGTATTTAGTAGGAGACCCATTAGAAGTCGACAGGCCGCTTTCCTTCCAAACTGCACTGAGCACATGGACTGCATGGAATGCATGCTTAATAAAAATGTTTACCCCTGATCTCTTGTCAGTGCTAGTGCCTGGGTGAGAGTAGTCAGCTCTGCCTTTGTTTTTGTGCTGTGCAGAGGAGCTGCTGTCACCAAAGGGCTCTGAGGGGCTGAGTGCTTAACCTTTTGCTCAGCTGTGGTGTGGATTAGAACCTCAGTGCAATTGTGTTTACTTTCTCTTAGTTCTTGGGGATCAGGCAAGAAAGTAGCAGGGTTAAGGCTTTGGTCGGTTTCAGGGTTCACATCTGGTCCTTCTAACAAAAGAACTTGGTATTTTATAATTCATCTATCAGTGACCCAGTGGTGGATTGGGACGTTAAGAAGCCTTTTGACATCACAGGGGAACTGATCAAGCGTTTTCCCCGAGGTGATCCTATAAACCTGTAGGATTAATACGCCTGCAGCTGCTAAACCCCATCAGTAGCCTGGTCATTTTCTGGCCACGGTTTTCAGGTATTTGCTTAAATAGTCAGCTGGCTGGTAGTGAGGCCCCAGGAACTGGGCAAGAACCCCTGAAGCCACACCCTATCTCTCAGTTAAGAGAATTTATTTGTCTTGAGTTGGCAGGGGTCTTTTGTAGAGCTTTCTTGAGAACTTGAAAGGCCTACTGGGTCTCTGGGCTCTAGAGGGGAGGAGTCTTTTGTCGTGGGTCTCTTTAAGAAGCTGGTGAAGGGGCCTGGCCTCTTCAGTGTATCCTGGAGTCCAGATTCTGTCACCCCTAAAAAGGCTTGCAGCTATCTTATATTTTTGGCAAAGGGAGTTTCAGGATGGGCTGGATTTTCTCTGGATTTAGTGCCCCTTTGTCCTGAGAAATGAACAGCTCTAAGTAGATGGCCTGGGATTGACAGAACAGATCTGAGCCTTTTCTTGAGAGACTTCATAACCTCAGGGGACCAGGAAGTAAAGGAATGACTCAGTTTCCTCTCCTACTTGACTGTGTTCCCACAGAGCATCAAATCATAGGCATACATAAGAGGAGGACACCCTCTTCTTTCCATGCTAGCAGGTCTTTGCTAGGACTAGGCTGGAAAGATGGGGGCTATGTTGAAACCCCTGGGGGATGACTGTCCACGTCAGATATCCCAGTCCCATAAGTGAATTTTCAAAAGCAAAAAGACTGATTCTCAAGTGTCAAGGGAATGCATCCTTAAGGTCTAAGACAGAAAAGCAGCGGCTGGCTGAGGCTGTGTCAGTGAAGTGCAGGGGTCAGGCATGGTTGGGTGTAGAGGCACCACGGCCTCACTGGTGAGACTTAGGTCTTGAATGAATCTCCGTTACTGGGCCTCTCTAGCTCTGATGACAGAAGGATTACAAAGGCTGACAGCCCCGCAAGAGGCCCTGATTGAGTAGTCCTTGGGCTGTAAGCTTTAGCCTCCCTCTCGCAGCCAGGCGAGCTGAGCACTGGTCCTGGTGGGGTCTCTGAGATGGATTTGGACTGGTGTGGCTGTTTTGTCCTCCCCACCCTGTGTCCATCTGTCCACACAGCTAAGTTCACCAGTAATTCTTGGACAGGGAAATTTCTTAGGAGGCTGTGCGCTGGAGTAGGCAGGATTTGAACCTGTGGGTCTCTTTCCAGCAGTGGAGTGAGGTTCTCAGGCATTATCAGGAAACGGGGATGAAATGAAGTTCTCCCCAGACCTGGAGAAGAGTCTTTCTAGCTGGCACCCTGAGATGCCTTGGACAGTAGCTGTGTAGAGAAAGCATGGTCCAGGGAGAGTGCCAGGACAGAAAGCCAGGTGCCAGTGTCCACAGAAAAGCTTGGGAGCCTGCTCCTACAATGAGGTCAAGCCAGGGCTCTGCTGTTTGACCAGGAGTGAGGGAAGCCACAGAGATCTTCACGGAGGGTTTTCTTGACTCAGAGGGGAAATTGGTTTTTCCAGCCATCCTCCTGGCAGACGTACAGGGCTGGGTGGCTACTTGCGGTCTCTTTGTTTGTTGGGCTTTCCCGTGCTGGGGGCAATCTTTTTTAAACTATCTTGGCTTTTTACAACCATAATAAAGTTTAGACTTGGCAGGAGGGCAGTCTTGGAGAGCAGCGCTACAACTCCATGTTGAATTTACTATCTTTTCCCCTATCTGTTGAGTTTCCTGGTCCCTGTTGTGAAAGACCCTTGCAGCCCAGAGATAATCACCCATCTTCAGGAGCTGGTGGAGAACACTGGGCAGATTAGGAGATAAATCTGTTTTTCAGGATGACTTTTGCTTCATTCCTGGAAGGGCTGTTGAGGGTGTGTTTGGTCAGAGCATCCTAAGCCTTTGTGAAAATGCTGATGGGATTCTTTCTCCTCCAGATAAAAGCTGGCTTAGCACAGCCTATTTTATCAGCTTGACCTTTGTTAGCTTTAGCCCTGAGCGCAGCAGGGCTTGGAGCCCTTCTCCTCCTTATGCTACCGGCCTGGAGATGGGCGTTTCTTGTCCTTACTGCAGCTCTAGAATCTTCTTTTTCCCCTGGGTTTAATGTCTCACTGAAGATGAGTTTTAGGTCATCCATGTGAGTCTCCAGAGAGGTGACTGTCTCAAAGCTTGAACATATCTGTCAGGATCATACATGAAGCTTCCCAGATCTCGCTTAACTTCTCCTAGCTTAGGATAAGTGAACGAGTGGGTTCAGCTGTCCTCTGTGATGGCCTGGAGGGGCATCAGGTTAGCAGCTAGGGAATGGGACCTGACTCCAGGTGTGGGCTGCAGAGTTCCTGTCCTGCGGGCTCTCTACGTTTTGGGTTCCCTGTTGGAGCTTTCAGGTTTGGTTAAGTCCCTCCCCACTGAGACAAGGGGAAGGGATTGATCCCAAAGCAGCCAATGAAGGAGGGTCAGTGAGACACTGAGACATCTATTCAGGAGGGCTGGGGAGATAGCTCAGGGGCACAAGCACCTGCTGGCAAGTGCAAGGTTCTGAGCTAGATCTGCAGTTCTGCAAAAGAGAGAGAGAGAGAGAGAGAGAGAGAGAGAGAGAGAGAGAGATCTATTTAGGAAGATTTCTGAGACAAAAAGCAGTCAGACATAAGCCACTTTTCTGCATGTTTCTTCCTTTCTGCAAAATAGATCTAACTGATGTATGGCACTGTAATCTAGAGGTCCCCTCTCTGGCTGCTTTCCTTGATCTCCTAGTGGGTGCCCTGGCCAATCCTAGCACACAGCAAAAGACAAAGGCCCTTCCCCTCAAGCTTTGGGGACCTCTCTCCAGTATTTAAAAAGGCATTGCAGCAGTGAACATGGTGGGAAGGCTGATTGTCCAGGCCCCATCTAAAGAAAAGAAAAAGGCTGACTGTGAATGTCTCTGCTTCTGGGCACCCCCTGGCAGTTCCAAGGATAAAATGGGGGCAGAAGCTTGTCTAGGCTCCAAGATGCCCTGCCGCAGGCTTCTACTCGACATTTCTCCTCTTGTCTTGCGCAGCTGAGGTAGGCCACCCTCTCCCCGCTCCCCCACCTCATCAGGGTCCAAGGGCTGCCTCGACTTCCCTCCCTGGCCTCTGTGTTGCTGGGATTTACCCACAGTGACCCTTGCCTGGGGTAGGCCAGTGTCCCTGGCGAGCTTTGCTCTTTTCTCTTTTTGGAGAACTGGACTTTGTAACCCCTTTTTTATTCCAGTAAGGACGGTTGGATCATGTCTCAAATGCAGAGAGTACCCTGAAGGCGCTTTCCTTTAAGGAGGGCTGAGATGGGAGTTAAGGATCTTTGGCTGCCAGGGAAGAGATGTGAATTTTAATATCTAAGATATAAGAAGAAGAAACAAAATCACCTTCTTGGAAATGGAAGAAAATAAGGAGATAGAAACCTTGTTGGAGTGAGGTAGGGAGCCAGGAACCTGCACCTGGGGTCCTTGTTCTCAGCCTCCTTGATTACATGGCAAGAAAGGGGCGCTCCCCCTTGAGAGACGCTATAACTCCATGGGCTGTCCCCCCTGGTGTGGCCATTGCCCCTTCCCCGCCTACACGTTCATGCTTGGGTGAGTGCTTCTGTGGTCTCTGTGCTATCGGGCGCTGATCTTGTGAGGTTTGCAGCAGAGCTATAGTCAAGGCTGCAGTAGTAAGCAGGGCGCATGTGCACTGTAGTGCGTGGCTACAGTGGGAGAGTAATAAAGCACCTGCTTATGCTCATCCAGGCACGTGTGACCCGGCTGAGTGTTTGAATAATATCAGCACCTCCCACTTTGTTTCTTCTGTGCTTAGCCGGAGGTGGAGTTGACCCTGGAGCAGCCGCATGGTCAGGCAGCCAGGCCAGTGGTCTTCTCAGCTATCTGGCTTTTTGGTGCTTCCCCTACCCCAGAGTTTAACTCTTTATTTGCCAGAAACCTCACTGAGGCCCTCCAAGTCTCTGCGCCCAGCCCCCACTTTCCCTACCCTTGCTTCCTTCCCTCCTTTCCTTTTTTCTTTCTTTTCTGTGCCCTGGTACCACTGAGCTAAACCCCAGCCTATTTTCTGTAATTGAAATGACCAGCGACAGTAGCTTGAAGAGCAAACAACTATTGCAATGGCATTTTGGGGTATCAGGCTCCCCCCCCCCCCCCAGTTATTCTATAGTGGCTCCAGAGTATCTTCAAAGAAGAGACACCAAAACTGGGAGTATGGTGGGGAATGGAGTTGTGACTGTGACAGAGACACAGGCAGAGGAAGGGTATAGTCACAGCGGTTGGCCTAGCCCTGGGCTGCCATGCAGTGGGCTGGATGGGGACCTGGAGACAGGTCTCAGGGATATGGTGATGATGGCCACAGCCGCCCACCTTGTGGTAAGAAATGCAGGGGTCCTGGCCAGGAGGCTGTTGTCGTCGCAGGGAGGAGCGCCCCCCCCCCCCCCCCCCCCCCCCCCCCCC
>PVKN010000077.1:36199-103124 GCA_004027915.1 Capromys pilorides | reverse complement strand
GCAGTTGGAGTCCAGTGCCTCAGAGAGATGGGCACTGGGGTTCCGGCCGGAGGTGCCAAGGCGGCTCCCCTGACACGGATTGGAGGCCGCAAGTGGAGGTGGTCTCTTGTGTAAACACCTGTTAAAGAAGGGGCAGGTGGTGGTGGAGGCTGGTGAAGAGGACAGGGCAGCCCCCGGGGGCTCAGGAGGGAGGTTTGGCTCAGTTTGGAGCACATGAGATGCCTGGACACCAAGGGGAAGTGGGTCAGGGTCTTTGTTTTTTGTTTTTGTGTTTTTTCAGGGTCTTTGTTTATTTTTGCCAGGAGACTCTGAGTCTAAATTCTTGCCACCTTTGAAAGCCAGGAAACAGAGACGATGTTGGTGTCTGACTCAGCTGCGACACAGCTGCTGCTCAGAAATGACCAAAGTCTTCCCAGAAAAGACTGCTGTGACCATCCCTGGCTGGCGGCCTCTGTCTACCACAGCTACGCTTGTGTCTGGGGACAGACAGGGCCTGCCCGTGTTAGGGCCCCTTAGGGGTGAGCCTGCTGGCAGCTAGGCACGCTCTGTCCTGCTCGGACTGGGTGCCCCCAGGCTCACATTTGCTAGAGCTCACTGTGTCTTTCTAAAAGACATTTTAGAGATAAAATTCGTTTTCCAGAAAATGTCAGTAAATGTCTGTGCTGTTCCATACAACGTCCAAGGCTCAGGAGAATTAGAAATAGGAAATACGTCATGGAAAGCCAGCACCCAGGAGCGCTGTGATCTAGCCCATTTACCTGAGGGTAGGTGCCCAGTTTTACAAGATGTGCTCATGGTGAATGTTTAATTAAAAAAAAAAAAATGGGCCAGTGAAATGGCTCAGCAGTCTAAAGTGCCTGCTTAGGCAAGCTTAGGCAACTGCAGGGACCGCAGTTCGATCCCTGTCAACACATGCTGTGCCAGCCCCACCCCCAGGGCAGGCTGAGCCAGCCATAACATACATACATACATACATACATACATACATACATACATACATGCATATATACATATATACATACATACATACATGAAAGAAAGAAAAAAAATAAACAAAAATTGGGGCCAGCGGTATAACTCAGTGGATTAAGAGCTTGCTTAGGGAAGCACAGGGGCCAGGGTTCAATTCCTGGCCCTGCTCTCAGGCGCACTGAGCTGGCAATGGAATCTGGGCATGGTGGTGCACATCTGTAACCCCAGCCCTTGGGAGGCAGAAAACAGGAGGATCCCTATGAGTCAGAGCTGCATAGTGAGACCCTGCACACACATACTAAAAAATTGTTACAGTAAAAGACATATTAATCCCCCTCAAAATCTTCCTTACTTCAAATAAACTTATTCCACTGTTCTTGCTACTTTCTATTATTATTTATTTCTTATTTTTAAAGATTACAAAATGATTTTAAAAACCCATTAGAAACAATACAAAATTTCATTAAACAAAGTAATAGGAACTACAGGCTGGGGAGATAGCTCAGTAGAATAAGCGCTTGCCTGGCAAGCTCAAGGGCCTGAGTTCAGTCCCTGGTTCTGCAAAAAACAACCAACCAAACAAACAACCCCAAAGTAATAGGAACTCAACAATGAATGTATTGTATGGCATGATATCTTTAAAGTAGTTGCTTAGGATACTAGATATAAACCTGTAAAATTGGGGGGGGGGAGTTATAAGAAATTAAAAAGAAGAAAAGTAAATTAAGCATGAGCCGCTCCCTTCAGTAGACCAGCCGGAGCCAGCGGTGTGGTTATCCAAGCTGCCCTGCATGTGTACCTGAAAACACCTTTTCCCCTTATTCTGTCCCTTTTCCTCATCTTAGGTTCTCCTTCCCACTGAGCAGACTCTTCCTCTCTCCTAGCATCTTTGTACTCTCAGGTTATATTTACTCTCCCAGGCTCTCACACTAGTGGGATAACATGGTGCATGCATGTTTGGCTCTGATTTATTCACTTGCCAATGTAGCCTTTCATTGCATCCACTCACCTGCAAAAGCCTCAAACTTATCTTTTTTATAGCTGAGTAATATTCCATTGTGTACACGTACCACATCTTTTCTATCCAATCTGGAAGTCCTCTTTTGTGTCTTCATGAGGTGTGTTTCAAACTATGGCCAGTGCAGCTGCAGAGTGCCACCCAACAGAAAGGCAGGCTCGCAAGGATGTTGAGGTCCCCTCATCCACCTACCCCTGCAATCCGGCCCATGCGACTTGGGTTCTTTCCCACAAAAGTAAATGCCCTGCACTGGATTATGATCTCAGCACAACCATTGTGGTGCGAGAGAGGACACTCCTGAGGGAGGGGACACTCCTGAGGGAGGGGACACTCCTGAGAGAGGATGCTCTCAGAGAGGGTCCCAAGCTGCTTCAGAAAGTGGCAGAATACAGGCCGGTGAGATGGCTCAGCGGTCTAAAGCCCCTGCTTGGGCAACTGCAGGGACTGTGGTTCAATCCCCAGCATCACATGCTGCCTCAGCCCCACCCCCAGGGCAGGCTGAGCCGACCATAACATAAATAAATCAATAAAGAAAAAAAGGGCCAGGGAGGTAGCTCAGGGGCACAAGTGTCTGCCTGGCAAGTGCAAGGTCCTGAGTTCGGTCCCTGGTTCTGCAAAGAAAAAAAAAAAAAAACGAAAGTGGCAGACTAGGGTGAGAGTGAGGGAAGCCCTGGGAGCGCTGCGAGGAGGGCCAGTAGCCGCATGTCTTTCACTGTGATAAAACATGTAAGCGCTCACTGTGTGTGTCAATTATACCTCCTGGACGGAGTGCTCGCTGCCCCGGCCTTGTGTGTGGGCAGCTTACTTTCCTGTCCGGGGCCGCGCCTCTCTGGAGCACCAGGCTCTTGCCAGGGCCACAGGCAGGGTCCTGGCTCTCTTCCCCTGCAGGTGACCTTGGCTTGTACAGGAGGGGACACTTGCCTAATAGCCCTGGCCTCCCGCAGGCACCTCTGCCGGCCTTGCCACAGCCGTGAGAAGGCCAAAGGCTTGGGCAAGTACATCTGCCAGCGGTGCCACCTGGTCATCGATGAGCAACCTCTCATGTTCAGAAATGATGCCTACCACCCGGACCACTTCAACTGTACCCACTGTGGGTAGGTGCCCAGCCTTTCCCTCTGGTTGTGTGGGTAGAGGCCCAGGACTGTCACAGAGCAGGGACAGTGGTGTGGCCAGGAGGTGGGCCAGGTGGGCAGGGAGGCTCCAGAGAGTTGGATGCAGAGCTGCCAGGCTCCGAGTGGGCTGGGAAGGGGCAGTGGGAGGCCCCTCTCAGGGCAGATGGTCTGGCCGGGGGCTGAGATGAAGGGGAGAGGAAGGGGTGGAGGGAGCAAGTGTTGTGCTGGTGTTGGAGAGGGGTGGGGAGAGAGAAGATGCAGAACTGTTCCCTTGAGTCCCTTTTGTGCCTGGCCCAGACACCCAGTCTGATTTGGAGGAGGAGGAGGAGGCCTGAAAACAGGCCTGCTTCTCAAAGGACTCTGCAGACAGAACACAGATGCCCTTCTGCCAGCCTGGGCGGGAATTCTGTGCTCTGGGGCCTGTCTGGGCGCACACAGGAAGTCTGTGAGGAGGCCAGAGATCAGAGCACACTGCCGGCCTCTCAGTGCCTGGGGCCCTCGGGCTGGAGGGGCTGGGGTAAACCTACAGAGGGGCAGGGTGGCACTTGGGGGCTCCTGCTGTCTTCCAGAAAAGAGCTGACTGCTGAGGCCCGGGAGCTGAAGGGCGAACTCTACTGCCTGCCCTGTCATGACAAGATGGGTGTGCCCATCTGCGGCGCCTGCAGACGGCCCATCGAGGGCCGTGTGGTCAATGCACTGGGCAAGCAGTGGCATGTGGAGGTGAGCCGGGCAGGGCTGCAGGGCACCAGAGGGGGGCATTCTGGCTCCCAGTCCCGCTGTCGCACCTCAGCCAAGCTCCAGCAATGACCTGCCCTTTGGCATTGCCTCTCCTGGACTTCAGTCCACCCATGGGAACTGCGCCACCAGAGCCCGTAGACCACAGTCAGGCAGAAAAGCCCATCCTTGCCTTCATAGGACGATTCTAGAAGATTTCAGGGTCAGCAGAAAACCTGGGGGCTGTGGTTGGCTGACTGCTGTGTACGTGGCCCTGTAGACCTGCGGTTGGTGGGTTTCTCTGGTGGGCATGTGGTCACCTGGCACTCTCCCCACACTGAAAGCTCTGATGCCCTTACACACTTGGCAAGGAGGTCCGCGTTCTCTAGAGGCCTGGCCGCCTCTGTGTCCAGAGCTGTGCTCTGGTGGTCTGTTTGAGAAGGACCTTCAAGAAGTGGTGGGCCCGGGAGCTTGGCCCCTGACCCTGGGCCATGCAGAACTTACATGCTTGTCAGTGACTCAGTCTGTGGGGACACCAGAGGGGACATCCCCCTGACAGCAGGGCAGCTTCCACCTGGGAGGGGCCAACTGTGCTCCGGCTGGCAGCTTAGGCTAAAGTTGCTGAGTTGGGAGCCCAGGCCAGGGAACATCGTGACATGGGCTGTCACCATGCGTGTGCTCAGGGGGAGCACAGTCTCCTAAGCCCCTGGGCATTGGCAGAGATGTCAGCCTCTCTGACAGCTGTGGGTCGGCCTGTCCTCTGCTCCCCGGCTCCTGGTGCTCCTGCTTGGCCTGACGCCAGCTGGCCACCTTCTGTCCCCTAGCACTTTGTGTGCGCCAAGTGTGAGAAGCCATTCCTGGGACATCGGCACTATGAGAAGAAGGGCCTGGCCTACTGTGAGACCCACTACAACCAGGTGGGCCAGGGCAGTGGCGCTGGGGTGCGGACTGCAGGTGCTTGGGGAGGGTGACGGCTGGGCGCCATGTGCCTGGGCCTGAGGGGCAGCTCTCTGTTGGGAACCTCACTTCAAAAACATGCCCTTTGGTCCAGACCTGTTGTTAAGAGTGAACCAGACAGCAGCGTGAGGTCTGGCCTTGTGGGGTGACATTGCCTACTAGTCCTCATCCTGCTGCTCTGGTATAGAAGGCTGGGGAGGCTGCTTCAAGCCCCGCTCTGTTAGGGCACTGGCAGGAGCAGCCCAGGGGAGCCATGCCTTAGCAGGGGGCCTCTGCAGAGGGACAGTGTGGGGCCCCGGGCTGGGCAGAAGATGGCCTGAAGCTTACACTGACAGCTTGCTGTGTCCACAGCTCTTTGGGGACGTCTGCTACAACTGCAGCCACGTGATTGAGGGCGATGGTGAGTTCCCCCCGACCCCCACGCACACACCCGGCTCTGCAGCTGCGGGCCCAGCTGACCTTGGCCTCACACAGCTGGGCCTATGCAGGGCCTGCTAAGCCCTCTCTCCCCTCACAGTGGTGTCGGCCCTCAACAAGGCCTGGTGTGTGGACTGTTTCTCCTGCTCCACCTGCAACAGCAAGCTCACCCTGAAGTGAGTCACTGCCTCACTCACCCACCAGGAGTGAGGGGAGGCTCCCTATTCCCCCCTTTCTCAGCCACCTCTTGCATATCCTCTGTGGTCAGCCCTGGGGATGTAGCCCAGACAGGCACAGAGAGGGGCAGAACACACCTGCAAAGACTCTGGGCTGGGGGAGGGAAGTCATTCCAGCCTAGGGCACAGCAGTGCAAAGGAATGGGTCAGATGGAAGGCTACACTGGAAGCTGGAGCAGGTGGGCTGTGAGGTGAGCTAGGACCCAGGTTTCCAAGGGCTGCAGAGAGCCGTACAGGATCCGGAAGCCCCAGCACGTGAGAGAAACCCATAGGAAAGAAGGATGCCCTGCCTAGGTCTGGCCAGCTGGCCAGAGGCAGCTTAGAAGAGGGAGGCAGAAGCCTGCTTCTGCCTCTGCCTCTGGGGTACTATTGGGGCTCAGGGTCAGTGGGGCATGGCCTGCTGGGCTTCACCCACAGGAACAAGTTTGTGGAGTTTGACATGAAGCCCGTGTGCAAGAAGTGCTACGAGAAGTTCCCCCTGGAGCTGAAGAAGCGGCTGAAGAAGCTGGTGGACCTGACCTCACGCAAGGCCCAGCCCAAGCCTGTGGATGTGAACTCCGCCTGAGAGCTTGCATCCCGTCACCTCTCCTCTCTCCTCTCACCCTTTGCTCCTGGCCTTCCTCGGCTACCCTCCTCTCCCCCCTGTCCACCCATGTCTGCCCTCTGGGTGGTCATCTTCCCCTCTGCCTGCTCCTGTCTTCCTATCTATGGAGGCTGCACCACACCCTACACCACAGCCGGTCCCCATGAGTTCCAGGGACAGCAGCAAATTGGGGATGGGGCTGCCTCCTCCCACTGGGGCCAAGTTGCCTTCCCACACACCTGACCAGTCCTTGCCACGGAGGCCCTGGTGGCACCCTGGGTCCCTGGGAGCATGGGCTCTTGAGTGGTCCAGCTGTCTGCATATGGTGGCCCAGCCCGAGCAGTAGAGGCCACTGAGACACCCTCAGCCCCCAGCCACTGGGCCAGCGAGCCCTGCCATCCCCACCCAGGAGCCAGCCGGAAGGACGAGGTGGCTCCCTCCATCCCTCTGAACCCTGACACTGTGGCACCCCGTATCTGCTGTGCTTCCTCTCACCCTGTCTCAAGCCACACTGTGCCACACTTGCCTGCTTCAGGAGGACCCTTCCCTGGGGCCAGCGCAGCCCTGCCTGGAGCCTCCCTCTTGCACAATGAAAGCTGATCCACCACCAGCAGTAGCCTGGGTGTTTGTGTGGGCTGTGTGGAGGAGGAGGAGGAGTAGTCGTAGCTGCATGGCTCTGGGCAGAGTTTGCCCAGAAGGTGGAGCCAAGGCCAGACAGCAGGTGAGAGCAGAGAGTGCGGGGCTCAGCTGTCCAATCCAGGGAGGCTGGCTGGTTGGGGGAGGGGGCCCTGAGCAGAATCAGCACCGGAAGAGCAGGCACTGCTCCTTGCGCTGCTCTACCTGCTGTCAGGACAGGCACCCATAGCTGCACCCCTCCTCCCTGGAAAGGAGAACAGTGCAGAAAGGCTCAAGGCAGGGCTCTCCAGGATCAGAGCAACCAAAAGGGCAGGGAGAGGGAGGGAGGGGACAGTGAAGCAGATGCAGCCAGGGAAGTCACTCCTGGAGAATGCAGTTGTCACGTTTCCATGGCATAAGCCCGCTGGGGACCAGAGCCTCTCAGGCCCTCCCTCACGTGCAACCCATCCTGCCCTTGCATGACACATGTCCACGCTGTGTGGGTTTTATTGAACATTCAGAGGAGCTGGCAATGGTCACTGGAGGCCTGACCTCCAGGGTCAGCGCTCAGGACAGGGCGTCTGGGTATGGAGCCCAGAGGGGTTGTGGGAGAGGGTGGCGGCGTGAAGGCCTGGCGCAGAAGCCAGGCCCCGAGCTGGAGAGCCCTAGGCAGGTGACCAGCGGGCAGTGGGGGTCCTCTCCTACGAGCCGGCCGGGGGCGGGGCCCGGGAGCCTCGCTGCCTGTTCACCGCGCTCAGCAGCTGCTGCACGTAGGAGCTCAGCAGGTCGTCCATCTTGTAGCCCTGCGCAGGACGGCGGGGACAGAGGTCGCGATGCGGGGAGGGCACAGGCCTCAGTGAGGAGGGAGTCAGCTCCAGTGCGCCACTCTGCGCCTCTCTTGGGCCTCTGCCAGCTCAGCGGGGTCCTGGGCTGTCCACCCCGCAAGGCAGGAAAACTCCCAAAACTGCGCGTGGATGGGAAGGGGCTCACCAGCGAGGTCTCGCACAGCAGGCGCTTGCCGCTGCCCAGGCTCCCCAGCACCATGTGGAAGTAGGTGCTGCCGCTGCTCCAGCTGGAGAGCTTGGTGAAGGGGTAGGTGGTGAGCAGCTCCTGGAGGAGAGGAGCGGTGGGCGGGTGCAGAGCTGCGAGCTGCAGCGCTGGGTCCAGGAAGGCCGGCGGGACGCGCGGGAGCCCCTGCCCGCTGCGGCTGCCCTGCCTGCGCTCCTGGCACAGCCCCGCCTGGCCTCCCTGCTCTACCTTAGTCTTGGGGTGGATGAGCAGCACGCCGTGCCTGTTGATGGCGATGAGGATGATATCCGGATAGGAGGGCTCTGAGGCTTGCTGCGCAGGGGGTCGGGGTCACAGCTTAGTCTGGTGCCAGGTGGCACCCTGCCCCCCTTAGCCACTTTCACATGCCACCTCCACGTGCTGCCCGAGACACTGGTCGGCACATACGCCTCCCAAGGCTAGGGGCCTGCCCCATGCTGGCACGCACCCGGGGCTAGGCCGGGTGGCCTTGTGGACGAAGCCTACCTTCACCTCAAAGAAGGCAGAACCAAAGGTGGGCCAGCGGCAGATGTACTTGAGGAAGGCCACCTTGGCCTCCTGCACCGTCTTGTTCCGGTGCTTACTGCACTCGACGAGGAGGCTCTGGGGTGGGAGGAAGAGCTGTGAGGGCCCAGCGGGACTGGACTGCCGTGGGCCGTGGGCGGGCTGTGGGGCGGGGCGTGTGAGGAGGGGAGTGGGATATACAGCCCGTCTCCCTCTCCAGCGCTAAGGTGCCCAGTTGTGCCTGGGCGGGGTCCTGGCCGGCCGTGGGCTGAGGTTCCCCTCCCTGGCCTGCTAAGACCTTTCTCCACTCCTCTGAGGACATCAGTCGTGTGAGGTGCTCAGGCACCAGGTCCCTCAGAATCTTGGGGATGCTCGCCAGCTGAGATTGGTTGTTGTCAAACTGAGCCTTGTAGATGAGGCCAGCCGCGTGGATGGCGTCTTCCCGGGAGCACTTGTGGAACCCGCGCAGGTATTTGGGCAGCTCCTAGTAGTGGACATGACAGGCTTCAGCCGCCGGCCGACGCTGGAGCTGTCCATGAAGGTGACAGGGCTTGGAGTGTCAGGCTCCACAGCCTCAGGGCAGTGAGCAGGCCAAAGGCTGAGGTCTGTGGGCATGAGGGCAGGGCTCCCTAGCTGAGTTCTGAGGATGCCACTTCTGTGTGCATGTGGTTGGCCTCCAGGGCAAGGCCTGTTGGCCGTAGTCATGCATCGGGTGCCAGCAGAGACACTGTCCCCAGGCCCTGCTTTATACCACTTCTGGGTTGCAGAGCCCTCAGGAGCTGGGCCTGCCTACCTCATGGGCCCTGTTGCTGGTCCCCACCCTGGCTGCTGCCTCTCCCGTGGCTCAAGGGTGGTGGCTGGGGTAGGAGTGGCCTTTGGTACCTGGTGGTAATGCAGGATGGTGTCTGCGTTCACATCCTTCCCCGGGACCACGTTGAGCCACAGTTTCCGCATGAAGTACACCTGATAGGGGAGCGTAGCCGGGGCCCCTGGGCGAGGGGCAGCAGTGGGCACCAGGCTTGTCCCACAGGCCGGGCCCTGGCCCCCTCCTGCCCCCCTCCCTTAGCTTCCCTGCCCCCCCACTGCTCTGAGCCCTTCAAGGACAGAGCAAGGACAAGTCCTCCTGGGATGTTCCTGCACGTCCCGTGGAAATGGCCCCAGGTACCCCTTATCATCCCAGGCCCAGCTACCTGTGTGCTCAGAGACTTATAGGCAACGAGTGAATGAAAGGGATGGGGGTGCCAAGGAGGCACCAGGAGCCCGGCAGTCCCACCCCGTCCTGCCTCCCTACCACGTGGCCTCACGCAAGTCCCGCACCTTCTTTCTGGGGCTTGTTCCTTCTCACCCAGTCAGACACCTGCCTCAGGGAGTCGAAGAAGAAGTCTCCTTCCTTCTGGCTGATGACCTGGGGTGGGAAGGGACAGAGGACAGGCAGGTGGGGTGGCTTACAGGGTCCCACAGCCACGCATGCTGGCCTGGCACATGGGGCTCAGCTGGGGTCAGAATGGGACCTCTGAATGGGAGTTGGGGGTGGTTGGGGGAGGCGGAGGGCCCACCCCCCCACCCCCCCACCCCCCCACCCCCCGCCCTGACACCCTAGCTGTGCAGTGAGGAGTCTGGGCCTGCACAGCTGTGTTGGATGGGCCAGGGTCCACCTGGCATCTCTGCAGCCCCAGCCCCCCAGCTGTGCACCTTATCCGAAATCTTGATGAAGAGGCTGCAGCCTTCCCAGGACGCCAGCTGCAGCCTGGTGGCGATGGCCTCACACACCTCTCGCACCCGGTTGTTGGGGCCCACCTCCAGCATCTGGGCAGAGAACAGCAGGTAAGGCCCAGGGCCAACCTCATAGCCTGGCTCCTGTGCTCCTGCGTGACTCCTGTGGCAGGCGCTGAGCAGGACAGCCCTCCCTTCAGAAAGCCGCCTGGATGGCCATGTTGCCCGCATGGCCCTAGCACCCACCCAGTAGGCCTGGCCTTTGGAACAGCCATGAGAGCCCCATAGCCAGGCTCTTAGAGGCACTTGATTATCCCCAAGGGTGGAGAGAGGGGGAGGGGAGCGTGTGAAGGCAGCACCCAGGCCGCCCAGTCCCTTGGCCCCACTGTCCTTTGCTGTCTCTCAGTCATTGCCTTTCATTCACCACCTCTATCTTGGGGCACATTCAACCTAGGCCCCTGCTCACTCTGGTCCCTGAATGGACCAAAGTCCCTAGTGCCCCAAACCTTGCTGCCTATTCTTTTGGCCTCCTTGCCTGTGTCCTTGGCCTGGCTGCCTTGGAACAGTCAATGGCAGTCCCCCCTCAGTCCTTACCCTCTGCCTGTCCCCTCAGGGCCATGCTCCCTGGGCTGGCCTGGAGCCACTGGGGCTGGGTGCAGGAAGTGGTGGCTGTGTAGGGAGTGCAGCTCCGCCTGGGGACCAGGGAGCAGGCTGGGTGGGAGAGGAGCTGCTGTGGGCGCCAGGCTGGGGGACTTACCTCGCTGGTGTCGTTGGGGAAGAAGACCTGGTGGCGGAGTCGGGGGGTGCTCTTCTCAGCAGCATCCACCTCGACCTGATGTGGGGGCTGCTTCCGGGGCCCTGTCCTGAGAGAAGAGTGCTTGATGAAGAGGCCTCTTCCCCTGCCCTTATCTCCTCTGGGCCCCTAAGCCAGATGCCAGAGCAGGAACCCAAGTGACTCCTGCAGGGGTGGGTGGCACCGGCCCCTCACACTGCCCAGTGGGCCTGGCATGTGCTTCAGGGGCGATCATAAGGGAAGTGGGCCTGTCTGACCCCCAAGGCCTCAGTTCTGAAGTAGCCCAGAGGCCTGATTCCAGGGCGACTGGGTGAGGAGAGGTGGGCCTTCTCATGCACCATGGCACTGGGCCGGGACTCCGACAGGGCCTCTGGGAGAGTCCCTGACTGCTCCAGGGGCATAGCTGCCACAGACACATGAGCAAGGTCACCCACCTCCCCCCCAGCTACGTGACTCAGGAGGAGTGCAGGACGACCCAGCATAGGAAGAGCTTCTGCCTGTGGAGGGGTGGGAGATGGCACACAGACCTCAGGGACAGGGCTCTGGCCTTGGTCACTACATGGGCCCCAGCGGCTCCTCTGGCCCTGGGCCGTGGTGGTGAGGCAGGGATGCTGTAGGCAGGGCGCCTTTCCCTGAGCCTGCCAAAGCCCACTATTGCTGCTCCCCTGAGGCCTGACCTTTTTCCCTCCACCCATGGGCTCAAGGCCTGGTTCCACCCTCAAACTGCAATCAGTGTCAGAAGAGAATTCAGGTGCACCCTGCTGCAGGTCTCCTCCTGCCCCATGAGATCCTAGGGCCCTAGGCAGGCCCCAGGATGATCCTCCGAGGGGTGAGGCAGTGGGCTCACCTCAGGACCCTCTGAAGGCGGCGGCTGCAGTCGGGAGCCAGCTTCGTCTTCCTCCGAGTGTCTATGAACTTCTGGGCATGGGGCAGCAGCGCCTTGCCAGGAGGGAAGAGGCCAGTGCAGAGCCATAGCAGCTGCCATCCCCGTTCCTCACTGTGCCTGCAGGGGGCACCAGTCAGCAGGAGGGGCGCCTTCCGAGGGACAGCCGTAGCTGTGACGTGAGAGCCTGCCTGGGCTGGAGGTTTGGGCCCAGCCAAGGGAGGAGCAAGGGATCCCAGCCTGCACCCACATCACAGGGCAGGGACCCCCGCCTGTCACCCCCAGGCTTCTACTATGCTTGTTTTATGGACGCTGAGGTCTAGAGAGACCAAAGCCCACCTTGGTCACATGAAGAGAGGGAGGAGTGGGTAGGGCCAGGGTAGGACTACTCTGCGATGACAGCTCAGGATGTGAAGACGGCAGGCCAGGGCTACAGCCTTCCCCCCCCCCCCCCCCATATGGCTGCCTGGCAGGGTCTGGCACCATTAGGGACTACTTCTGCCCAGGCAGTGGGCAGGACCCTCCGTCCTACTGTCCCAGCAGACCTGTTGGGGTTGTGAGTTAGCTGCTTGAGGATCTGGCAGTAGACCTCATCCTGCAGGGCTGGTTCCTGCAGGGCTGACAAAAAGACCTGGTCTGTGAGTTGCAGGGCGGGCCAGGCCTGCCGGGAGGGGTAGTCGCCTGTGTACTTAAGGATGGGTGCAGCCGTCAAGGACAACAGGGCTGGAGCCCAGGCTGAGCCCTGACAGAGCTAGGCAGTGACCCTGACCCAGGGCTGACCCCACACTGATCCCTGACCCAGTCATGCTGAGCCCTGCATTGTGCTCTGGCAGCCCAGGAGGGGACATAGACACCAGCGCTTGAGGCTGGAGGGGAGGGAGGGCAGCTGACAGGAAAGGATATCAAGGAAGATCTGGCAGGCGGCATCCCGGAGGTCAGCTTTGTCGTGGACGCGCTTGAGTAGCGGCTGCCGCAGGGGCTCCAGGGAGTAGGACCACAGGTGGCCCTGTGTGCGGGCCAAGGGCATCATGGCTCTGCTGATGGTCTCCTTTTCTGGGGCCCTGCAAGGAGGAAAGATGGTGTGAGGGCTGTGCTGTCCTCAGCTGCTGTGGGTGCACCAGGGAGTCCCACCCTGCCTCAGGCCCTGCTGGCTCTGCCTCAGCCTGGGGAGTGTGGAGGCCCATCTCTACCCCACTGCCCCCTTACAGCCCTCAGGGCTGGTGGGGCACCTGAAGAACTCGTAGGAGAACTCCTCCAGGGTGTGAGGCTTCTCCTTGGGCAGCTCCTCGGGCAGTGGCTCCTCAGGTCCCTCCTGGGCTGCCAGCTTTCTCTTCTCAGGTGACATGGCCAGCAAGCTCTGTAGGGGCACAGGCCTGTGGGCACCCAGCAGCTACTCCCATGAGGCCCTTTCCTCAGGCGGTGCGGGCCTGGCTCCCTCCATGACAGAAAGGTCCGACTACAGGCTGGGTTGGCCTTGACCTCCCTCTGCCTCGCCTGCAGCCCCGCCCTGGGGATATAGCCTCTCCAAGTCACTTTCCATTGGTGCCAGTGGCTGTGGAATCAGGCCCAGCCCATTCTGAGTGGGTAGCCACCCTGGGCCTCCCAGGACCCCCACAGCCCTTCCCAAGGGCATGCTCCTCAGGGGTGCCTCTTAAGGCCTTGCAGGCCTGAGCCCACTTCACCTCTTTAGGGACAGCCCCAGCAGAGAGAGCCCCATACCACATCTGTCCCCATAATAACCAATGCTGCTGTTTGGCGCCCTGTGCCCCCTGCCGTCAGTTTGTCTGCACCCTCCCTGAGGGTTGAAGCTGCTGCCGAATTCACCACAGGGCACACGGGGTACTCAGCATGTGCATGTTACAAGGGCTGTCCAGAAGGCGCAGTGGGTGGTCTTTAGGTGGAAGGGGCCCAGGCACACAGGGGCCACGGGGCCATTTGACAGCAAGGCCAAGTCTGGGTGAATGACTGGCTCTAGCTCATACCCACTGTAGGACAGGAGCACAGTCTGCATTTAAGAGGCACCTACGAAGTGCCAACGCAGAGTTTGCACAAACACCACGCCTGCTTCACACTCAGCCCCGGAGACAGGCCTGGCAGGGGCACAGGGTGGTGTGTGAGGCCTGCTGGCTGGGCACCCAGCTGTGCCCACTGGGTAGAGGTGAGTGTGTAACTCACTAGCAGTTGAGCGGAAGGCTTGACCACTGTGGGGATGGTGTAGAGGCAGGCCGTGGGCACCAGCCCCGTCTTGCCTGTCCTGTCATTCTGACCCAGCGTCCAGTTCTCAGAAGTCAGCAGTCCTTGCTTCTTGGTCAGGACCAGCAAGTCCCCCTTCTTGAAGGGCAGGAGGGTGATATCGTCTGTAGGTCCAGGCCACATGTATGGGGACAAAGAAGCCACATTATTGAGGGGTCTTCAGGGGCCTGAGGTGATGCTGGCTTCCATGGGCATCTCCCTAGGCTTTGAGGAAACTGGGACAGAACATGGGTTCAGGGCCACTTGGAGAGTCGTTCCTGTCACTGCTGTCCTCTGAGCTCTGACCCTGGCCCTGAGCCAGCCTGCAAGGCGGCCTGGGAGCCCACTCCCCCATCTGCAGGAAGGAGACAGATGCCGTCCTGCCCTCCTGGTGGCTGTGAGTTCTGGGTGCTGCTTCTCGCCCCCCTCCTTCTGTGCCCTCATCCCCCCTCCTCAGTCCTGGCATGAGCTGCACCTGTGCCTCACAGGCAGGGGCTTGTCACACGTGCTGTGGCCACCAGCAGTGCTGGCTGGTGTTTCCTGGCAGAGCTTCCCTCCCTAGCCAGGTCTGCACAACGGAACGATGAGGTGGCTGTGGGGCCCCAGTAGGGCCAGACCTGCCTGGACTTCTGCAAGCAGGGCTGGTGTGGGAGGGTTTGAGACCACCTCCTGTAGCACCCCAGTGTCTAGTCTGCCTGAGGGGCAATAACGGCTGACAGGTAGTCAGCCTTGCTCAACACCAGCCCGCAGTGTGGGGACCCAGCTCTCCTTCCCTCCACTTGGTCTCCATGCCTGCTCTGCACCCTGTGCTGCCATGGTGAAGATGGGCCAGTGCCCCCCTCCAACCCAAGACAGCCCCCCAGTGGGCACCTGTGGCCTTCCGGTCCTGCAGGGCCATGGCAAACACGGACCTCTCCTTCAGGCCCTCCAGAAAGAGCCCCACCAGCTCAGCGATGGCCACGCTGCTGGGGGTGGTGAACTCGTAGTCTTCTCCACGCAGGGTGGAGAGCAGCAGTCTCTGCCCACCCAGGGCTGCCCTGTGTGGATGGGGAGTGTGGTGTGAAAGGTGACCTCCCTGCCTCTCCCCGGCTCAGCCCCTCCACAGTCTGGAAGGCGACCCTTGCTGGGAGCACTTGAGGGCCAGAGGCTCTAGAGTTCAGCTTAGCCCCAGCCCAAGACACCACTGTGGGCAGTGCACCAGGACTTGGGGTTCGAGAGTGTGGGCTTGGCTCTGGACCAGGGCACTGCAAAGAGTGCCCTGCCAAGGGGAGAGGCTGGCTCTGCTGCGGGGTCACCTTCAGCCCCAGCCAGCAACCTGGCTCTACGTGCCTCGCTTTCCTCCCTGGCAGAGTGGATGTTGCCATGAGGACTTCAGGGCACCCAAGTATTGTCCAGCATGGTCAGCCAGTGAACAGCAGCCAGCATGCTACCTGCTGGTGGTGACAATTAGAATAGTCACACCACACTGGATGGGCCTTAGCCTAGGACATGGTAAGACTTCTTGAAAGGCTTGGAAGAGTTCCAAGGATCTAGGAGCCAGGACAGCCCTGGTGCTGGCATTTAGAAAACTGTCTGGCCCCTCACTTCTTTTGGACATGACCTGCCTGTCCTTCATGGCCAGCTCTCACCCATGAGCAGGGGAGGAGCCTGCTAAGTGACTGGTTGGCGAGCCCAGTCACTGACCCAGTCGGCCTGGGTTCGTGGAGAAGCAAAGGTCCAAATGCTGCGCCTGGCAGGCAATGTGGCCAGGAATGGGGCGGGGTGCTACAATATCCCCAAATCCAGTGGCCACTGTACATGTTGGTCCTTATCACTCCACTCTAGCCAGCTTCTGGGGACAATGCCAACGCTTTTCCTGTCCCTCCTAGACTCAGTTGTGAGGCTAGTGAAAAGAGGGAAGAGGCCCTCACCTGTTGGTGACCAGACTTGTGACCTCTGGGAAGGAGAGTTCCAGTACTATCCTCTCCCGCTGGTCCAGGAAATGCAGCCCCTTCCAGTTAATGGCCAAGACCAGCCGTGTCTTAGGGAGGCGGGGACCTGGCCAGAGAGACCCAGAGTGAGGGCCACACCAGCCCAGGTGACTAGCCCGTGCCCTCCACCCTCACAGAGCTGTTACCAGAGAGCGTGGTGACTTCAAAGAGCCGAGAGAAGAGAAGTGGCCACTGCAAGCGGGCAGCGTCCACCACCTGCTGCCGTACCACCAGCGCCGTTGCACCTGTCTTGGTGTATGGGGCCTGTGGAAGGACCCTGGGGTCACTGCCATGACCTCATCTCCTGCAGCTAGTTCCTTGCTCCGTGTGTAGGATGATTGTTTGAGAGATCATGTTGTGAAGCCTGTACTTTATAGAAGGCCAGGGCCTGGCAAAGGCTGCTCTGGGGATGTTCCAGTGTTGGCCCAGGCCCATGGGGCCCTGGAGGATACTGCTTCAGAAGGTGCCTGCACAAGGGTAGCAGGTATCTCTCTCATTAGCAGCTGTGTGCCAGGGGCTTTGGGCATGGCTGCCCGCTGTGCTTCAGTGTAGGGGGCTCTGCCTGTCCATGAGCCAGCACGTTTGCAGGCCTTTCCTGGGCCTTGGAATGGTTTGGATCTCAGATGCACCCGAAGGCCCTGGCGCTATTGGGAGGTGGCACCAATGCAGGAGCAGGGTCTGGTGACAGGCAGCTGGCTCCCAGGGCTGTGCCCGAGCACAGCTGTTATCCCCCCACTTCCTGGCTGCTGTGCAGTTGCCACTTTGCCGCCCATGAGGTTCTGGCTGACTCTAAAATAGAGCCGACTGACCATGGGCTGAAGCTTCTCTCACCTAAGACAAAATGAACCTGTCCTCCTTTCAGATCGCTGCTATTTCAGCCCAGTGGTGGAAATCTTGCCAGTGCATGCCTGTGGCTCTGGCTCCATGCATGAGACCAGGTGGCTGTGTGGCCCTGAGTCTTGGGACTTCTCTCTTTTACTTCTCTAGGGTTCTTAGATGTATTTGGGAGCCTCCTTCATGACTTCCCTCTCACCTTCCCCTCCAGTTCTCCTCCTCTGGCTTGTCTCCTCCTTCTTCTGTCCCCTTTCCCCCACTTCATGGTAGGGCATCCACATCAAGCTTTCCTTTCCCATTTGTTGGATCAAATGTTACTTCCCTTGTTTCTACTTTAAAAAATGGCTTTAGGGGGTGTGAATGGTTGCATCTCATCTGAAGGGTGACTTGGCCAGATATACCATGGACCAGACATTTAGGTTATCCCTTGTATCTCAGGAGGGGACATGGAGAGGCGTGGGAACAGAAAGGGATTCCACAGGGGTAGGACAGTTCTGAGGCGACAGAATGGCAGCAGTTGGTGCTATGATGGCCCCTTGGGCAGAAGTGCCAGGGCCCAGCAGCACTGCAATTCAGACTGTCACAGGCCCACTGGTGACATCAGCTTGGAAGGGGAGTTGGGGGCAGGTGGCAGGGCCTGTGCTTAGGACTGAGCTGAGTGACACTTTGAGCCTTGTGGTCAGGACTGCCCTAACTGTCAGGTAAAGCTTTCCTACTCTGCAGGGGCCAAGAAATCCACCCCCAGGGCCACACCCTAGCCTGCGGGCAGGCTCAGAGCTGACCTTGGCTTGGGCTGCAGTGACGAGGCTTGCCCACTTCTCCGGGGGCTTGGTCTTGTACAGCTTGGGTGGGATGCAGCTGGGCAGCAGACCCTGGACAGCCTCGCTCCCTGACAAGGCACCAAGCTGCACGTGGCAGTGCCGGGCCAGCAGCTCCACCAGCTCTTCCTCCTGCACAGGGAGGGGCACCCAGGAGCAGAAAGCAGATGAGGGCCCCCTTGAGCCCTGCCATGCAGCCAGCTCCTGTTCCCTGCAGTGCGGCTGACCAGCAGCTCAGGAGGACTGAGCAGCAGGAGCAGCTGCCTCAAGGCAGGGCCAGCTGCACATGCCCACCCAGGCCCCCACGGGCCTGCTGGCGCCGGGCAGTTGCAGCACCTGCTGAACATATGCGGGCTCCTCTGAACTCCCTGGAGGAGCTGTGGTGTCACTGCCATGTGGTGCAGCCGGACAAAGCCTTCTGCTGCTTGGCTCTAGTCTTGCCTCAGGCAAGAGAGCCGGAGCCACTCCTTCAGGGCAAAACTTGGCAACTGCTCCCTGCCCACGCCCCCTCTGGGGTGTTCTTAGGATGGCTGAGGCCCCCTCTCTTCCCCAGGAAGTACCCTCCAGACTCAGTACAGGGGGGCACAGTTCACTGAACTCCAGTGCCCCCTCACTGCCCTTCCCCTCAGTTCTCACAATGACCTAGCACTCTGCCCCTACATGTGGGCCTAAGTGTTGGGAGACAGCAAGGCTCCCCATTGCTGCACTGCCAGGGACCTGGATTGGGGCACCTGGGCTTCAGGCACCTTCATGAACCCCTAGGCCCCATGGCTCCATAGACAGCTGGTGAGTGGGGCCACACAGACCCAGGTGGACAGAGGTGGGGAGACTGTGTCCGCCTGCTGCTGCTGGTACTCAGCCTAGGATGTCTGAGCCAGCCTTTGGCCCAGGGGAGGATGAGGAGGCTTCAGAATATGGCGCCCCTCAGGTTCCTCACCCTGTCAAAGCTGTACTCGCCAGACCAGACTCCATGGAGAACTTGACGGTAGATGAGCTTGGTGCTGATAGGATCCTCCTGAGAGTCATGCCAGGGGGTGAAGAACTCCTTCCGGAAGTAGATGCGCCAGGGTGCCTGGCGCTGGCTCTCGCCCCTCTCCTGGGCCAGCTGTTCACACTGGGCTACAGCGTCCATCACGTGGTCTCGCCCACTGCCCAGGGACCAGAACTGAGGACAGAACCGGGCAGCTGGGGTGAGCGACTGCTGTGTGCCACACCCCAGGGACAAGGATTCTCAGCACAGGCACCTTGGTCAGCCCAGGCCTGCACATCAGCCCCGGCACTCATTCCTGCCGGCCCTCCCACAGAGGCAGAGACCGGTGCCGGCTGGGTCACCCAGGCTGTGTACCTAGGTGTCTGGTCTGTACCTTGTCATACACAGCGACCTGGAGGGAAAAGCCCAAGTAGTCGGTGAGGTCTTGACTTTTGGCGATGCGCAGGCAGACCTCCCGTGACGTGGAGGCAGAGTCCACCGTGATGGTCAGGCTCTGTCCGGTCACCAGGATCACTTGGATGGGGATGTGCTTCTTGGACTTCACAGCCTAGGAGCAGATGAGGATGTGGCTGCTTCTGGCTGGAGGCCCTGGCTGACCACCTTGGATCCATGAGGCCCTGGACCAGAGGCCGTCCCCACTCCACCTGCTTATCCTCCCGGGGCCCCACGAGCAGGCTTCCTGAAGCCCCAGGTGGCCGTGGCTTAGCACAGGGTTAACAAAGTTCAGGCCAGGAGCAAAATCAGTGCTGCCCTGACCAGCCAGGTTTTCAGGCCTCTCCAAGCTTGCTCCAGGGGCCATGACAGGCCGTGATGGTCTTACTTTCAGAAGAAAACTCAGCTGGGTAAGGGGAGATGACTCAGATTCACGCAAGTCAACTCCTTGGGAACACTCTTGGGCCTGGGCTCCTACATACAGCACTGTGTGAACGTTCCTAGCTGCTATGAGCTCACCTACAATTCCAGGGCTCGTGTGGGGAGCGGGGGGCTGTGGAGCTAGCTCATGGCCGGAGCAGGATGGAGCCCTCTGGAGGTGGCCCTGGGACCCCAGGACAGGGCACCAGGGCCACACACACCTTCCAGGCTTGGGCTGGGACCAAAGTTGGGCCTAGAATCAGGGCAGGAAGCTCCTCCCCCCCAGCCACTTGAGCAACTCTTCCTAAGGACACTTGTAGAACTGGCAGGAAAGGGGGGCGCTCGTTCCCAGCAGCAGTGCACAAGGGCAGACACCCTGGGCAGGACACCACACTGCGGACAAGTCAAGCACCTCCGGAGAGGTGACCTCTGAAGCCACTAGCACCAGTCTGCTATGGGTGAGTCAGACTGACTTCCTCTCACCCAGGAGCACAGAAAGGATGGTTGGTTTAGATGCAGGAGGTAGAGCCTAGGGCTTCAAGGGACCTTGGCACAGAAGGTGCCTTGGAGGTGATAGAGGATCCCTGGGGACAGGTCACCCCACCAGCTGTGCCACCCCACACTGCCCACCACTGCCCCTGCCAGTCCCTACCTGCAGCTCCAACCAGGTGGGGGGCTCCATGCGTACCCCATTCGCACAGGTGCGCTGCAGGCGCTCTGCACAGAAGGGCCCATAGCCAGCTGGCCCTTGGCCAATAAAGTTCAGCAGATACTGGGATGCAAACAATGGAGGAGAGATAGTAAAAATGGAGGCTGGTTTCTATGTTTTGCCTAGCTTTTAAAAGCTTGCTTCCCGTTTGTAAAAGTGCATCTTGATGGGTGTTCCTATGAAACAGAATGTAGGCTTGTACTTTTATTTTTGGATAAAGGGTCTTACTATGTAGTATAGGCTGGTCTTGAACTCACTATGTAGCTCAGGCTACCTGGGATGATCCTCCTGCCTCAGCCTCCTGAGTGCTGAGATTATAGGTGAGTGCCACCACACCCGATATAAATCTGGTATATTTCCATGGCACAGTTGAGCAATATGTTTTAAATAGTGCAAAGGCCTGGGGAGATAGCTTGGCAGCCTAATTGTCTGCCTGGCAAGTGCAAGGACCCCAGTTTAATCCCTGGTGCCTCATGCTGTGTAGGTAGCACACACCTGCACTCTCAGCACCTGAGAGGGTGAGACAGGAGGATCACTATAAGTCTGAACTTCATATTAAGATCCTATATAGAACAAATAAATAAATGAAATTTTAAAAAAAATAGCGTAAAGTTTTAACATATGTATGCTGTTCGAATCCTTTATTCAAACCTATCCTAAGAACAAAAATATGTATTTTTGGTCTCAGTGGTTTTGCATCTACTGCCATGAGTATGCAGAAAGGGGACCTTAAATAAATATCAGCTCGACTTCCATGCCTTATGGGATTGCTCAGGCGAGGGAGCCACACTGGGGAAGCCTGGTCCAGGAGGTCTTCGGGAAACAGTAGGGAACGGAACGGACCGGGGCTGCTGCCCACAACACGGTGGGCAGAAGGTACTGAACATCATTGTGCCTCTCAGAGGTGAGTCAGACAGGCTGGGAGAGTTTACTAGGGTCAGGAGTGGCCCAGGTGCCCAGGACAGGGGGCAAGGTGACCATGTTCCTGCTGTTACCACAGGGACTCAGGAGCAAGCAAATGTTTCCTAGCATAAGAGTGATGCTGCAGAGGCTGGAAGCAAATATTGACTCGAGCCACCCCTGGCTGTGGGCAGGACTTCCATTTTCTTTCTAGACTTGTTATATCCCAGGCTACTTTTATCATCAAAACTTAAAAGTGTGTTAAGGCAGCAAAGCCTGGGGCCTTGAACACTTGGAAGCTCTTGCCCTTGTACCTCCTGCATTTTCAGTTCTAAGGAGTAGAAACAGGCACTCAGCCCATGTCCCACAGGAGCCCCCTCCTGGACACCTGTCACCTTGAGGTGCATGTCACTTACCTTCTCCTTTTGGTTTTGGAAAGCCACTGTGGTTCCCAAGCCCCTGCAGCCCCTGGCTAAGGCCTGAAGGAGCCAGGCAGTGCTGTCTTTTACTGACTCGGGAAGCCAAGGCCCAGAGAAGGGGAGGTACTGCTGCTGTCAGTTTGCAGGTGGGGAAAGCCCAGGCCCGGGCCTGGCCCACCTGCCGTCCTGCTGCAACCACCCAGCCCTGGTCCACCCACCTTCAGGAAACGCTCAGAGGGCGGGAAGCAGCCCAGACAAAGGCTGAGCAGGATCCAGCCCCGAGCCCGGCTACTCGCTTTGGGGTTCTCCGAGAGCTGCTTGCAGATCTGGCAGTAAACCTCATCCCTGAAAGATGGGGCAGAAGGCAGGCTGGGCTGGTTCTGTGTGGGCAGACGGGTACTCCGGGGGTGGGGGGGTGGGGTCTCGTTTGTGGGTCACCCCTCAGCTCCAGCTCTCCCCACATTCCTCCGAGGTCTCCGGAGCTGGGTTCTATTTCCTGGAGGCCAGGGCCCTGGCACCTCCCTCTGTCAGGGCATCTGCTCCTTCCTGCACACCCGCTGCCCACCACGGTCTTGCCCAGTGTTGCTGCTGCAGGCTTCCCTGCCCTGCTCTTGAGAAACTAGATTTGCTCCTTTGCAAGCCTCACAGTTCTTTCCAGCAGTTACTTCCTCCTCTACCTAGTGACCATGCCCTTCCCTAGAGAGAGAGAGAGAGAGAGAGAGAGAGAGAGAGAGAGAGAGAGACTCGGCCCCTGCAGGTGAAGGGAGCCTCACAGGAAAGCCCCTCAACCCTTGCCTCCTGACCTTCCCTCCCACAGCCTCAAGGGTCTTCTCGCTCAGCTCTTCTTGATGAGGGGCTCTCTGGCCCCTTGGGCGCCTCTGGCTTCTCAGCCCCCACATATCAGAAGCTGCACCTCTGCTAGAGCTCAGTAAGGTGCTGGTGAGTGTCCGTCCACCGATTTTCCCAGCTTCTCCACATCTGCTGTCTTGTGTGAGTGTTCCCACCAAGGACAATTTTAAGTTGCCACTATGACATTTTTGAACATGGAGTTGAAAAGAGATGCACACACCTGGCTCTTGAGGGGTGGTAAAGGCTGGTGCCAGCAGCCCCCTGTTCTCTGTGGCCCACAGACATCGCCGTGCAGCCCTCCTAGAAATCTGGGAGTCATGTTAGACTCCTCATCCCCCTCCGTCCTCCACATCCCAAGAGCCACCATGTCCTACCCTGTCTCCTGGATGTCTTTCCTGCTCCCTTAGCCATTCCTCATGGGCTGTCTCTAGACCCTGGCCAAGCCCTTGA
The DNA here is from genome assembly GCA_004027915.1 of Capromys pilorides. Taxonomy (NCBI): domain Eukaryota; kingdom Metazoa; phylum Chordata; class Mammalia; order Rodentia; family Capromyidae; genus Capromys; species Capromys pilorides. The sequence continues at coordinate 80,536 of PVKN010000077.1, read as the reverse complement.
CAGCCTTCCACTCCCAGGTTCTCCACCCCACATGAGAGAAACCAGCAGCAGACCAACTGGGTCAAAGAACCTTCCCCATTGGCACATGTAGGCCAGCACTCAGGCAAAGAGCCTGAGGTCATTTTGTTTTGTGGCCGGCTCAGCCAGCCCTGGGGTTGGGGCTGGCATGGCATGTAGTGCTGGGATTGAACTGCAGTCCTTGTCCCTGCTGTTGCCTAAGCAGGCACTTTAGACCACTGAGCTATCTCACTGGCCCAGTAGTCTTGCAAGTTTGAAGAAGCAGAGGGCAGAGCTTGGGGTGCATCCAGCAGCATGAACGTGAGAAAGGTAATCCTGGAATGAAGAACACCAGGGAACTATGCTGTGGTCTGCATATAAAACCTTCCCCAAGGGCTGCTGAGCCCTGCCTGTGTGGTGAGGGAGGCTGAATGCGAGTCCACCTGCTGTTCACTGTGGAAGAGACACATCTGAATTCCACCAAGTCGACTGCCCGATAAACAAAAACTTCAACACCCTTTGAAAGAACAGGACCCAGAGTCTCTACTATCCTCAAGGTCCAGCATACAATCCAGAAGACTGACTTATTAGGAAATGGGAACACATGACCACCCTCAAGAGAAGCAACAGCTAGTAGAGACTGACTGTGGAATGACCTGGATGCCACAATTTCAGAAAAGACCGGAAAACTATCATGACTGTGCTCAAGGATATAAGGAAACTGCATACACAGAAAATAGACAAGTAGGGAATCTTGGAACATAAACCTAAGTATCCAGGAAAAACATAACAATATCGTATAACTTGTTATGATATCTGATACAAAACCATAACAGCTGCAGACTGAGAAAGACAGACTAGTACATAAGCAGAAACTATCCAATCTAAAGAGCAGAAGGAAAAAGAAAGGATGAATAGACTCCTACAGATCTGGGAGACAGTCACATAAAGCTTTACATAGGTTTGATGAGCATTTGGAGGGGTTGGGAGAAAGGAGAGAGAATATTTGAAGAAACAGTGGCTAACACTTCCTGTTTGGTTAAAAACAAGAAAATAAGCAATCCCCTGAAATGCGGTAGTCTTTCCCCTAAAGCAGCACCCTTTTTCTTAGAATATGCATGAAAATCTAACTTGTAAAGCAAATAGCACATAAAGGAACTGGCACATTATCAGTCTTACATTAAAGCCAGGATGATAAATCTTTCCCTAAAATTGGGCTCAATGTATTGGGCTCTAACTCATGGCAAGTGGAGGATGCTCAGTGGCTGTCACCTACTGCCCTAGGCTGAGACTCCACGCCCTAGGCCAGGGAACACGTGGAAAAGGGGTTTTTTGGCGATAGGCAGGAGCCCAGAGCCCGTGGAGAGCCCAGGGCTCTGAGCAGGGTGGACCAGCAGGGGGCACTACCTGAGGCTGGGCCGCAGGATGGCGTAGCCCACAATGTAGTGCACCTTTTCCAGGTTGGACATGGGTCTGTCTGAGATGGGGCCATCAGGGTCAAAGGCTTCTTCTCCTGTACTCAGCTGGCTGGCCACCTTGAAGCCCAAAGATGGTTGTTATGACAACTGCCAGTCTCCCCATTTGCCAAGGAGGAAGCTAGAGGTAGGCCGGGCCTTTGCCCAGGGCTCACCTGGCCCGTGACCCGGGAGGACCGCTTCAACTTCATGGAGGAGATGCCCTTCGTCCCTCTGTCCTTGTGGTTCAGTTTCTGTGGAAACACACAGGCAGCAGGAGAAGAGAGCCTGAGTGGTCCCTCAGGATGCTGATCCTCCAGCTGCCCATGGAGCAAAGGTCCCTGTTGCTCAGATGTTCCTGGCTTGATTTACAAAGCTGCTGAGGAGGGGTTCCCCACAGCCATTAGGGTCTCTTTAGGCAGAGGTCACTCCTTGTCATGAGAAGAATTTGCTGCCCACATTAGAGCTCACCATGGGTCTAGGCAGCAGCTGCTGGTGTGGAGTGCCAACTGAACATGCAGTGCTGGTTGGCGCACTCTGCGAAGGTGGGGAGGCTCGAGGCCCAGGGCCCAGGAGTGGGGCACATGCACAAGCAGGAAACCCTGCCTGGCAAGCCCATCTGCAACCCACGTCATCTGTAGGGGCTCGGCGTGGGTGCACTGCCTCCCAGAGCCTTTTCCTGAGGGGCCGCCAGCCTCCAAAGTGACCTCCAGGGATTCCTGTCTCTGACACTCTTGCCCTGTGGGCCCTGGATTTCTGTGCCTAGACACTGCAGCCTCTTTCTGTTTTCCTGCCTGGGTCACTCTCTCTAGGGAGATCTTTCTATGAAGGCAGCTCTGTGGGGAGCTCCATGCACCGGGCTCTGAGGCCTCCTGTAGGCAGCCACATGAGCACCCTTCACCTCTGTCACACCTTCAGATGACACCAGCTCTTAATGACAAGTTCACAGCACCTCCCTAAAAGACCCTGAACCAGAACTAACCAGCTAAGCTGCTCCTGGCTATGAGAAACCTTGTAAAAATAATAGATAAGTGCTGTTTGGGGAATAGCTCACCACACAGTGATAGATAGCTAGCACTCTGGTGGAGACTGCGCCTCCAGAGGTCAGGAGGCAGGGCCTTGTGATGGGGCTGCTGTGCAGTCAGTGCGTGGGGTGCACAGGACCCTCAGCCGGCGGCCAGTGTGCCTTCACCAACGTGTACCCTTCTGGTGAGTTCCTCAGGGAACTAACTGGGCCTAGATGAGCACCTCTGAGCCGCAGTGGATGTGCCTGAACCTCCCAGCTGGGACACAGCCAGGCAAGAGGTAAGGAGGTGGCTTCTGAATTCAGTCACAGGGGTGCAAAGCCAGCTCCCTGCTAGCGCTCGCCAAGGGAGGGGCAAGTCACTTCCCCTCTCCAGATCTCTCGCTATCAATAAGCATACTAACCGTGGACTTAGAGGGCTGGCCCAGCTGGACCTAAACAAAGAGAAGCCATAGGCACACAGCAAACAGTCAGTCAACAACAGCATCAGCTAGTATTATTGCTGTTGTACACCTCTGAAATCTGACCCACAGACTCTACAGTAATGACTGCGTAATTCAAACTGTCTTAGGTGTGATTCTTAGTTCACGAGCTCTCAAGTACAATTCAAGACTGAGCATGCCCAGGTGCACTGGCTGGGGGGCAGCGCTGGAGTGGCACTTAGGAGAGGGACCTATGTCTGCCTCTCTGTCCTACCTAGAACTCTACCCACCGCCCTTGCATTGCTCACCTGCACAGACCCACCGTGCCCGGAATCCTGCCCCGTGGGCCTCTGGCCCAGCCTGTCGTGGATCTGCCGCATCACTGGGCTTTCGCGCAGGCTGTTCTTAGCATACAGCACTGGCTCTGGAAGGTCACCCATGAACCTCAGGATGATGGTCCACACGGTCAGGGCGGCCTGGGGATGGAAACAGAGCTGATTGGAGCCTGCCGCCAGCTCCCTTAAACCATCCTCCTTCCCTCTGAACCGCAGCCTGAGGCTCTGGGGAGCCTGAGCCACTGTGAACCCGAGAACAACTGGGTACCGAGTAGTCAGTGTCATTGTCATGGTAAAGCAGTGGGTAGCGGAGAAGCCGCTGGATGTGTGTGTGGCTGGCTGATTTCTGGAAGTAAGTCACGGCGAACTTGGGAAAGGTGTACTCTGCCAGGCCATCCGGGTCATCCTCCGGCTTCTCCACCATGGGGACTGTGTCCAGGTCAATCTCGGGCAGTCTGGGGCTCTTAGTTTCCAGATCCTGGGGATGGTGGAGGGAGGAAGTGGGTCTTTTAGATAAAAACTGAGTCTTTGGTGAGCAGTGCTGGGGTTCAAGGAGACTGAGGAGCTTCTATCTGGGTGAAGAGACCTCTGTGTGCCCAGGCCCTGGGGTTGAGCCCTCCCCCATCTCCACACTTGGGGGGCAGTGGGCTGCATGCGCTTGGCCCTGTCCCGCATGCCCTGGCCTGCCCTCTTGCCCTGCAGTTACAAGCTCTTCCCAAGCCCTCCTCTCTGCCTTCCTGCAGGCCTGGCAGGGTAGGGCAGCACTCCTCCTGAGCGCCTGCACAGAGGCCTCAAGCATGGACATCAGGGAAGTGTGCAGGTGTCCAGAGCCTGGAACCCAGAGTGAGGTGGGACAAGGGCCCACAGGACAGCCCTGGACTCAGCCCCTGCTCCCTGCCACTGCCCCAAGCCCACACCCGGTTGCCTCAGTGGTGTCCCCTGCACCTTGGCTCCCAGGTCACATCAGCACAGCAGCAGCCTATAGGGTCGGAGGCACATGTGGGAGGCGCTACCTGCTGAAGGCAGCTCTCCCACAGGTGGAGGCTCCAGGAAGTCCCGCAGGGGAGCAAGCTCCCTGGCTCCAAAGGGTCTGACTACTCGACTGTTCTTTGTATGGCTACTGAGGGAGCAAAACTCACCTGGCTGCTACCTGGAGCAGCTTCTCCAAGAGCCAAACGCTTGGCCCCTGCCTGGGGCTGTCTTACCTCGAAGCGAGCTGGAGCCTGGCCCTCCTGGCCCCCGATCATGGACGGCAGGAAGCCAAACACTTTCTCTACCATCTCCGTGTCGGTGACAGTGTCGTAGATGGACTTGCGTTTCTTGGTGGGGAGAGCACTTGGGTCCTTCAGCTTTTTAGCTGGGATGGCCGCAGGCTCCTGCACACAGCCGTGGGGAAGCAGTGACCAACAGGCCAGGCTAAAAGGGCTCTATTCTGCCTACTCTCACAGGACAAGTGTTTTCCAGAAGCCAGGTAAACCCTGTCCTGCCATGATTTGTCCAAAGCAGTGATAGCTAGCGTGAGTGGAGATCAGCCAGAGGTCTCCATTTCTCTCTGATAATTAGAGGTCTGGAGGGGGTTAGAATTGTTGGCCTGAACCCTGCAGCAGCACCCCAAAATCCAGGAAGCCCAACCCGCACCTGGGTCCCTTCATTCACAGTACATTGGAGCCCTCCAAGGGAGGTCCAGGCCTATACTACGCAGCACACAGGTCAGGGTACCCTGCAGCCAGGCTGGAGCCACTGGAGTACAAGCATCCTGCTGGCTCATCTGAGCGCCTCTCCCTCACCTGGCCTGTGCTCTGCCTGGGCATTTTATGCGGTAGACCTGATTTGCATCTATGAGGCAGAGGTAAATGCTATCCCAGTTCCTTTGCCCTAGCACCTTCCAAAAAAGCCAATGAAAGGCAATGCGGATGAATCTAGAACAGTTGATAGGGGGCCAGGACCATCGTGCAGGAGCGTGCTTCTTGGAGCTAGCGTGATGTTTCCTGTTCTTCCCACCTTCCACAAAAATGACTGGCTCCCCTGCCGTTTCTGTCACCTGAGCTGTCTGTCACACATGGCCCTATGCCCAGGCCTCTGCTCTCCCATGTGGGAACCATGGCCCCCCAGCCCATGTGGCCCAAGTTTCCTGTGCCTTCCAGGAACTCTCTCTGCTAAGAAATTGTCCCTAAGGCTTCATACAGGGAAGGGCCCAAGGAAGGGCCTGAGGAGTTCCACCTCCAGGGAGTAGGAATGAGGCTGCCCTGCTCTGTTCATGCGACCCTATGCAAGGCCTTGAGTGGTGGCTGAGTCTTCCAGGTGGTATGATGGCTTCTGTCCTACTGACTTGGGACAAAGAGAGGCACGAGATACCTCTTGTATGATCTCAATGGCAGTCCAAGTGTTGCCATTTAACTTCTGTATCCTTACAGTGGTCTTGAATAATTGGAACAGATTTAAATGTCTTGGTTTGAAAGTGTGGACTTTTGAAAGAGGACTCCGAGAAGAACTGTTCCCTGCCACCTTTCCCATCTGCCCTCACCCACCCGGGCCCAGCCGGCCCCACCTGTCCAGCGGCTGGGTGACCACCCACGTTGGCTTTCCTCTGCTGGAGGCACCGCCGGGTAGCCATGCCCCGGGCATGTGCCTGGATGATCACCACTGCCCTCTTCTTCGCCTGGACTTGCTGGCGCACCAGGTAGCCCCTGCAGCGAGCCTGCAGTTGCACCATCCTCTGCCTCATGGCCTGGAACTGTCTGGACAGTATGTGGCTCCGGGCGATGGCCTGCAGACGTTCAAAGCCCACCAGGATCTGGGAGGCAGGAGGGAGGAGAGCTCAGAACCAGAGGCCTTTCTAAGGAACATGAGTGGCAGCTTCCAGGAGAACCTGAAAGTTGGCTGGACAGGCTCCCGCTTCTTGGCTGAGGGCCAGTGCTGCCTATAGGCATGAGCGACAAGGCAAATCATTGCTTATAAGGTCATTAGAGAAGAGTCTGTTCTGCCAGGAAGTGCTAACCGAGCATTTGTTAAATCATAAAGTGGCCTCCTGAGGGCCAGGAGGGAAGAACTGGTTTGGGTTTCACAGGGACAATTTGATTCCAGAGACTTCATTTTCATTGCTCCTGCCAGCCAAGTCCAGCCACTGTGTCCACCAAGGCGCTACACAGCGTGGGCTGGGAGAGTGGCTGTGGCTGGCTCTGTCAACCTCGTCTCTGGGGTTTTAAAACAGAAGGAAAGTAACAAGTAGCTGAGTGGCCATTTGTAGGCTACAAATAGCCCCTGGCCTCAACAGTTCCTAAGCCCCCCGGGACAAGCTGTACTGGCTCCTCAAAGATCAGGCCAGCCCTGGTCAGCTAAGCGCCTGGAAGTCCTACAGACTCACATCCAAGTGTCAGCCCGCTGCTTGCTGCATGCTCTGGGGAACCCTACCGAAACTTTCCATGCCTCAGTTCCTTGACCAACAGTGTTGGTTTAATGTTGAATAAAACAACAGGCCAAGCAGCTTCTCCACATGTGTTGGCCACCATCACATGCTGTATGATTGTGCAGCACAGAAAGCCTTGGGGCTCATTTTGCTAATGTGGCCATTTTATGTCCCAGCCAGTCTCAGCCATGACAAAGTTAAGTGAGCCTTAACTAAGTGTGCCCACAACTGCTTGGCTTCATCTGGTTGCTGACAACTTAGGAAAAAAGTCTCAATCTCATATCAGAGCAGGATTTCTCAGTGCAGCTCTAGGGATTCCCTGAACTCTGCGGAAGAGCGTGACCGTGGGTCTGAGAGGTCAGCATGTGGGTGCGGATGTCCGTTAGGTAGACTCTATGCTCCCCACAGGACGCACTAGGGTGGGACTTCCTGTCTGAGGCCTCTCATCAGAGAAACAGACTCTTAGGATCCATGCAGTGCTCCCAAGGGCCCAGCCTCCTGAGCTCTCTCTCACCAGCTTGAAGTTCCTCCTGTTGCAGTAGCCTCTCCACCCGGCTTGGAGGGTCACAGCTGCCTGCCTCTGCCTCAGGAACTCCTTCCTGGAGGAGGGGAGGATGAGAACAGGAAGCATGCAATGAGCTGGCTGTCTGGAAGGCCTCTAAGAGCCGGGGAGCTGATTGGAAGGGAAGAGGGACACGAGGCGACCCAGGAAAGTGAATCCCCAGGAACTTTCCCAGGCATGTTAGGAGCATGAAATCTACTGGTGATAACACAACTTTCAGGATGAAGATATTATAGTTGTAAGATAATCAAGAAATCCTTCCTGGGGATGGGGAGACAGCTCAGTGGCTTGAGTGCCTGCCTGATGAGCACAAGGTCCTGAGTTCTATCCCTGGTACCACCAAAACCAAACCAAAACAAAACCTTCCTTACCCCCAAGATCTGCAAAGGAATAAAGCTTGTTGCCAGTATGTTTTGCCTCACCAGAACCCTCCTTATGGCCTAACTAGACCTAGAGAGTTAGATCTGAAGTTGGGCCTTGGAGGCCAGAGGCAGTCCCAGGCGATTTAGGCCACACAGAGCTTTCATTGCAGTCAGCTGAGTCTTCTTTTCACCTCTAGTAACTTTTCTGGAGGACTTCCTTAAGTTTAGAGCAGTAGATCACAACCATGTTAAAACCATTTAAGGAACTTCCACATTTATTGACACCTTGGTCACACCCAGTCAAAGTAACTCAGAACTTCTGATATTTGTTTAAGTACACACACACACACACACACACACACACACGTGCGCGTGCAGTCAGCCTGCTGTACACACAGGTTCTGCTTCTATAGATTCAATCACCCACAGGTTCAAAGTTCTTGAATAGAAGACCTCATCTGCACTGAATCTATACGGAGTTTCCTTCTTGTCATTTAGCAGTTCCTAAACACTGCAACAAAGCAGCTGTTGGCACAGTGTTGTGTTGTGTTGGGCATCATAGGTAACTTGGACATGACTGAAATCACGTGGGAGAGTGTGTGTAGGTTACACACAAGTTGTATATCATTTTATATAAGAGTCACAAGCATCCATGGATATGGGATGGTGGAGCTAACCTTCCAGAGACACTAAAGGATGACTAGTCAAGGTAACCAACCAAAGCAGCCCAAAACGAAGATGACCTATCTCCTGTCCAGGACTTACTCCTTCCCAAATGAGCAGAGCTGCCCTCCGGGGCACATTTGGCAAAGGCTAGAGGCTGCCAACCCTCATGGCTGCTGTGATGGTAGGAGGGGTGAGGGAGGGTGCTCCTGATGGCCAGTGGGCAGTGGCCAGGGAGTCTGCTAAGCAGAGTGTGAAGCACACCACTGCCCCGTAACAAAAGTCATCGGAGATAGGGCCACTGTGGGTCAGGGTAGAGTGTGTGCTTGGTGCCTAGCATGCTTGAGGCCCTGTATTCAATCCTTAGCACACACATGCACATACACAGTACACACATACACACACACACACACACACACACACACATACACATATACTCCATTGAGAAGTCATGATTCTATCTTTTACTTAATTTTTTTCTCCAGGTTTTTTTTTTGTTTTGTTTTGTTTTGTTTTTGTGACTGGCTCAGCCCACCCTGGGGGTGCAGCATGGATGCCAGGGATCAAACCATGGCCCCTGTGCACTTGCCTAAGCAGATGCTTTAGATTGCTGAGCTACCTCGCCGGCCCAATTTTCTCCAGTTTCATTGACCAGAAAAGCAAGAGCATGGCGAAATATCCATGGTCATCACTTCCAAGAAGATCAGGGTGGATGTGATATATTTTTCCCTAATCCTCCTGCTGACTGCAATTGAAAGCCTTGAGCATTACATTCAAAACAAATGTAAGACAACTCTGAAAGGTAGAGAGAAGAAAGCAGGTCATCTGGGAACACCATGGCTTTAGAAAAGACACTGTGATAACTTCTCCAGGTTTTCTTTTTCCCTCATCTATGCAGGCTAGAACTGAAGAACTCAGCAATCCAGAAATGCTGATAGATATAGACCGAAAAGCTCCTACAAGAGCCTTTCCTCTTTGCCCAAATGATCAGCAAAGAGGTAGCCTAGCAAGATAGAAAATACAAAGCAATATCCACTCCACTCTAGTGAACGAGCATACAAGACAACTGCAGCACCCCACCCCACCCCGAAGTGCATGTGGGGAGCTGAGACTCCCACCCTCTGCAGCTCTGATGAAGTGAGAGCACCCCAGCCCTGCTGCCAAAGTCAAGCCTGAGAAGGCTGAGAAGAAAACCAAGATCAGCCTCCTGATGCGGTGATGAGCCCACCCCAGTGTCAGTGCAGGTGCCCGAGGGGCTGTGGACTACAGCCCACCCTGGAGTGGCAAAGCCTCTTCCTCTCTGCACTGGGTGCTCTCAGAGGAGAGCTTCATGAGGTGGGCTTTCGTCTTCTCCATCTTGGTGTCAGGAGAGGCCATGTGCCCGGCAGGGACAAAGTTCTCCTGGACCCCTGGGCAGGGTGGCATGAGCAGCAGCCTACTGAGAACCAGACCCCAGTCCTGGCCAGCAGTAACAAGGAGCCTGTAGCCACTTTGGCACTCGACAGAGACCACATGGCGGACCTGACCTGTTCACACCCCTCCCCAGTGGTGCCTCAGTGGAAAGAAGTAGCCAAAAGCAGAATATCTAAAGACCAGGTGTTCTCATAATTCAATGTCTAAGTGTCAATGTTTCAATACAAAATCATTTTAAGAACCAGAAGAGAGCCAGCTGAATAGCTCAGGAGATTAAAGCGCCTGCTTAGGCAAGCTCAGGGACTGCATGCGGTTCAATCCTTGGCACCACATGCTGCACAGGCCCTGCTGAGCTGGCCAGAGTCCGGGCATGGTGGAGCACGCCTGTAACTCCAGCACACAGGAGGCTGAAACAGGAAGACTATGATAGAGTCCCAGCTGTGTAGTGAGATCTTATAACAACCGAATACATTTAAAAAGAAAGAAATAGAAAAGACAAAGATGGAAACTTTAGAACTGAAAAATGTGATCAAAAAAGAATCCTCACCTCAGTGGATCAGCCCAGCAACATAATGCAGAGAACAGAGGGATAAATCAGTGAGTTTGAAGACAGACCCATGGAAGTTAAACTGAAGAACAGAAAGAAAGTGGACTGGCAAACTAGCAGGGCTGCCCGGCACAGTGGTGCACATGCAGGAGGTCGATGCCAGCCCAGGCCACCTTGGGCTGCACAGTGAGACCGTCTAAAAAAAAAAAAGTTAACAGGGCCTGGGAACCAGAGGAACTGTGACCAAATGTGTAATGCTTTTGTCACCAGAGCTCTGGAAAGAAAGGACAAAGGGGTAGTGCTAAAAAAATAATTAATGAAATGATAGTTGAAAAGCTCATAAACTGTGGAAGAGACTGAAATTTATAGATAAGATAAAAAAAAAAAAACCTCAAAATAAATCTTGGCGTCAAATTTCTGAAAACAAAGGCAATAAAAACTCGAGAGCAATGAAAAAGAAACAACATGCTGCCTTAGGACCAGGACAACTAAGTGGCAGCAGATGCCCCACCTGAAACCAGGAGGCCAGCAGGAAGCGGCACGCCGGTAGCAGTGCCCAGAGGGAGACACATCCACCCCAACGTCCCATCCAGCCACAGACCCTTCCTGAGTAATGGTGAGGCCAAGATACCCTCAGGTGCAGGAAAGGAAGAGGGCTGTCACTAGACCACGCTGAAAGGATGACTGAAGGAAGTCCTCTGAACAGAAAGGAAATGACGAAAGAAGAAACTTAGGAATGCCAGGAAGGGTCAAAGAATACTAAGAAATAATGTGGGCAAATGCATTTCTCCTCCACCTGAGTTTGATAAGATCTAATTGATAACCAAGGTAAAATGTATAACAGTCTCTAATACAGGATGTGGAGAAAATTGTATTACAAGTGGGAAAGGGCAAAAGGTATAAAAGGCTCCTGTGCTTTGTTTGAAGCATTTAGACACATATGGCACTAGTACTATGAATGTTACATAGTATCTAAAGCAACCACTTTTAAAGGGATACACTTTAAAATACCATACATAGGGCCGGCCAGATAGCTCACAGATTAAGTGCCTGCTTAGGCAAGGGCAAGGACCGGGGTTTGGTCCCTGGCACACCACAAGGGAAGGGAATACGCCCCGCTGATTTAAGATAAAGATGTAGGAGCAACTCGCGGAACAAAAGGCGGACTTGTCAGTGAATTATGCTAAAGCAGCATTGACAGGAAAAAGTTTACAAGAGCCTGATACAAAAAATTAACTTCAACTGAAGATGAGTCAGAGACATATATGCAAAACTTTTAGGAAAACAGGAGAAACTCTTCAGGCATAAATTTTTTAGATGCAATACCAAAAACATCATCCATAAAAAGGAAATTTGGGGCTGGGCATGATGGTGCACACCTGTACTCCTAGCACTTGGGAGGTTGAGGCAGGAGGATTGCTGTAAATTCAAGACCAGCCTGGGCTACATGCTGAAATTCCGTCTCAAAACAAACAAACAAAAACTTCAGAGGAAAATTTGTCTATCAGACATTATAAAAGTCTCTTAAGAGGATTAAAAGCTAAGCTATAGACCAGAACAGAACAGTTACAAACCATGTAACCAACAAAGCATTAGTATTCAGAATATGTAAAGAACTTTCAAATCTCAACAATCTAATAAGAAAATAGGCAAGCATCATACACAGACATCTCACTGAAGAGGATGCACATATATGTCAAATATGCCCAGGAAAAGATGTCCAACTTCAGTAGCCAAGGGACATGTTGCACTCATCAGGATGGCTATGTGTGAGCAGAGATAACACCCGGTGCCCGTGAGAATGCAGAGAAACGGAACAATTCTTACTTTGCTTGTGAGAATGTGATGTGGTAGTCATTCTGGAAAAACAGTTTGGTGGTGTGTTGCCCCCCTACTTCTCTCCCTACTGGGGATTGATCCCAGGGTCTTTGCACTGAGCTATAGCCACAGCTCTTTTTATTTCTTAGAGACAGGGCTTCCCTAAATCACTAAATTAATTAGGGTGAACTGGAACTTGTAACAGGGTTCCCGTCTCAGCCTCCAGGAGTTTGCTACTATAGCCACCTAGGAGGTTTCTTTAAAAATGAAACATGTTGCTGCCATCTGACCCAAGTGTTATTGTTCTTGGATGTTTCTTCCAGAGAAACAGCAACTTACCGACTTCTAGGAGCTTCCAGGGTAGGTATGCAAAGTCGTGGGTGTTTTTACCTCTAAACCAGTCTAATCTTTAAGATGATTAATTGAGCACCAAAATCATTTTGCTCACTGCCCCTACATATGGAGCGTTTGTGTTCTCCAAACATTATGATAAGGCATTCGGTGGCCAACACGAACTGCACTGTCCTGGCCAGGCGGTCTGGCGTCTCTGTGCCCCTCCCAAGCCTCCAGGGGACATGGTGAGCAGGTGTGTGGGCTGGGCAGGGTTGGAGGTGGGCCCGCACCTGTGCTTGTAGCCCCTCAGGACCCGCTGGATTCTGACTGCTGCTCCATCCAGAGCCTGGCTTCTCCGTACCTCCAGCAGAGTGTCCTGGTGGTCCTATGGGTGGAGACGACACCATTGCGAGGTTGTCCTTGTGACCTTTCCCACAGCAGTGGCAGGGGGTCAGGACTCCAGCTCCAGAAATTAGCCCAGGAGGCCAGTGAAGAGGGTACCGCAGCTTGATCCAGCTGGAACTCGGGGAAAGAGCCCCAAAAACCTCTCCTTTGAGCTCATTCTTCTTGTGAGTGGAACCCAAGTGGTAAGTTATTGTAAAATTTCCTCTGAAGTTGTGTTTTATTTTCACAACTTGCATCCAACTATATAAGTTTCAGTATCATTTTTCCACATAGCCTTTTGGCAAGGTCCATATCACTAGGTGTCATCCCTGGGCATGACTGTCCCCAGCCTGGGTCCCCCACCACTGTGCCTTATGAAAGGCAAGAGCCACCACCTAAGAATCCTGGGAATACAGAATCGTCCCAGGCTGGGCTGGAAGAGGACGGGCTTCCTGCCTGCCTCTCTCAGGCCAGGCTCAGGAAGCACCACACCTCCTTGTATCCCCTGGGTGAGCACTGGACACAGAGACAGACTGGACCTTGGCTACCACCTCCAGGGACAGGCAGGAGGGAGGGGTGGAGGGCTGTGTTCTCCTTTTCTCCTAGACTGCCAGTGCTGACCTGGCCACACTTCTGCCCCTGGAGCTTCGTTGTCTGCCTGCCCTCGGGGGCAGTGCCCTAGATGCTCTCTCTGAGCCTCCTCTCCCCACCAAATAGGAAGTCCCTCTGCTTCTTCCTCCTGTCTGTGCCCAGAGCCCCAGCTCGGGCTGACTGATACACACAGATGGATGGGTGAACCAGCTGGAGGGTGGGACAGAAGGCCCCCTGAGGACAGGAGACAGGAGGCGGCTCTCAGAAAAATGAGGGAAGACAGGAAGACCGGGTAGGAACCCTTTCCCTGGCTCTGGCCTTGTATTCCTCCCTACTTGGCTCACCCACACCAGGCTTAGGAGGCCAGGGGGACACGGAGGTCCTCTCTGTGTTGGTTCCCTGAGTCAGCTGGCAGTCCTGGCCTGCCACAAGGCTGCACCTGCTTAAGCAGGCCCCCTCTGTGTAGTGGGGAGGGCAAAGTGTGTCACAAGTGGCCTAAGGACAGCTGCTTCATGGTGCCAACGCTTGGAGCCCTAGAGCTGACCTCCCCAGGGGTCAAGCCCTCTGCAGCTGGTAGAGGCACCTGGCCCTCAGGGAGCTGGCCTGGAGCTCCTCTGGGTCTGAACTTCCTAGGACCAGGGGAGCCCTAAGAGCACAGCGCGGGTCCCAACAGCACTGCTCAGCATGAGGGGTCAACTCCAGGCCTGGCCCGGAAGCCAACCTGCCCCGCACAGCCCGGGAGGCTGACAGCTCTTCAGGGGCTCACCTTTAGGAAGATTTTGGTCTTTCCCACTTTCCAGTCCTTGTCTGTCTCCAGACACAGGTCAGCGATGCTCAAGGTCATCTGACGAAAATTATCTCGAAACTGAAGAGGAAAAACAGGGTGGCCCATAGTTGGTAGGTGCAGGCCCTGGTGAGGGCCTGAGGGGACCTCTCTGGGGTTTCCCCCAGGGATCTGGGCCCCCTTCCCCCCCACTGGCTTCACATCGAGGCTGCCCTGTGGGGCACAGACATGACCAGGATCTCAGGTCCCAGGGTGGTCAAGGGGAGCACTCTGGGCTCAGGCTCCAAGGCAGTGGCTAGAAGCTGGGCCTGGGGCTTCAATGTGGCTGCAGGCCACTTGGCCTTAGAGCAGCCCAAACGTTAGCACTCAGGTTCCAGGAAAGACAGGAAGGACTTCTTGCCTCAAATACCCCACATGGCCCCCCAGCTCCGTGACACTCTGCCTGAGGAGAACATAACTGCTCACAGGAAAACTGCGGACATCCCCGAGAAAGCTTGCAGCACAGTGACCCAACACCAAATAAGAGGATACCAGAAAAGTAGAGAGAAGGGTGGCCAGGGGCCTGTTATGGCTGGGGGTCGGTGGTGGGTGAGCATCCCTCAGGAGGGCAGTAGAAGGGGTTCCTTGGAATTAGGGGGCTGGAGGGGCCTAGATCACAGGGAGAACTGGGCAGGGTTAGGTACAGTGTGCAGAGCACACACCTGAGCACGCAGGGTGCTGGGCAGCAGCACCCCGAACCTCGTCGCAAACTCCTCAAACATGTAGCGCACAGGGAAGCCCGATTTGCGGATGCGCACAGTCTCCATCATGCCAGAGTAGCGCAGCTGCTGGAGGCACAGCTCCCTGTTGAAGAGCTGTGGGGGAGAGACAGGGCCCACAGTCAGAGAGGTCGAGGCCCTGGGACCCCTGTGCTGAGACCCAAGGATGGTGAGGCTAAACAAATGCCTTGTTGAATAAACAAGACATTTTTTTGAGGAGAGACTGGATAACTGAAAAGTCTTCAGTGTTTCTGAGAGGATGAAAACTGATAACCAATAAGTGACTATGCCCATAAGGATACACTTCTGTCAGCCTAAGATATCCTGAGTACAGGGAGTGGGAACCACAGCTGCGTCGGCTGCCTGGAAACGCCCCCAAGGTGGTATGGTTCATGTCTAGTGTCGCCACAAAGCCTCATGCAGTCTCGGGGTGGCTTCTGGAGTTTGATGGATTCTTGATCCAGTGTTGGAATTGCAGGTGTGAGAGCTACACCCTGGCCCTGGGGTGGATCATCTGCATCACAGTGCCAGGAGGGGAGAGGCGCTGGCTGCCTGTGGAGCTGCTGCCACTCCCTTTGCCTCTCTGCTCTTTGCCGCCGCCATGAATGGCTGCTCTGCGCCCTGTGTCACGCTGCCTTGGAGCCAGCCAAAGACAGACTGAGTCTCCACCAGCCGTGAGCTATCGAAACCTTTCCTTCCTTCATTTTGAGTGTTGGGTGTTTGTCCCAGCAATGAGAGAAGAGTAATTGAGACACTGAGGCAGGTATGGGATAGTTTCAGGGGGCCACTGGCCCCAGGAGCTGGGCTGCCTTGTGGGGGCTGGGGTGGCCACCAGAAGACGATGTGCAAGATGCTTTCCTGGGGTGTCAGTGCACCCCAGAGCTGCCTTGCTGGGCCTCTGAGAGCCCCCTCTGCCTCTACCTAAGGCTCCCTCTAGCTGGGCAAACCAGCAGGTCTGTGTTCCCCCACCCCAACCCTTCCACCTCCCCCGCATCCCCCAAAGCCCTAGAGCTAAGAGCCAACTACTCATTGGATCTGCAACACGCTGCGGTCAGCCTTGGCTAAGCAGAGAGCTGCTACGGATCATTCTTGCTCTCCCTCATTCAGTCTTCGCCGCTGCCCTGTACGGTGGGGGTAACCAGCTCCTAAAGATGAGGAGGCCCATGATTGTGCTCCAAAGTACCTAAGTGTGGGCTGTTCTTCCTGAGCGGGGACCCAGCCAGAGACACCCACATTGCTGCACCTCAGCCCTAGGCCTGCCCTCCTACACTGCACCCTACACCCTACACCCAATTAAAGCCACCACAGGTCCAGCCTGGATTTCTAACATTTGGGACTGGCCTCTGCACCTACTGAGTGCCTCACTGCTACGTCTAACCCTCAGGTGGGATGAAGCTGACTTTACGGAAGAGAAAACTCAGGGATTGGGGAAATCCAGAGCCAGACACACACAGCAGAGCAACCACGGGGCCAAGAGAACTGAGTGCCTCTGGGAGCTCCAAAGTATTGCAGGTCAAAGGTGGGGGCGGACGGCAGCTCTAAGGCCAGCCAGGAGTGGAGAAGGAGCTGTTGTAGTCCTAAATGCCTCTGATATGCCCCTTCCTCCTCACCAGCCCTCGTTTCCTCTTACCAGGGGCTTCTTATATTCATTGGGTTTGATGCAGCGGACAAAGTAGGGCTGGCACCTGGTCAGGATTTTCATCAGCTGCTCCAGAGACTGCTTGAACTGGCCCGCCAAGGTGGAGGGCCGCTTGGCAGAGTCTGCAGGCTGCTAGCAGAAGCACTGGGCATGAGTGGGGCGGGGCTGAGGCCTGGGCCACACTGACCCCCGCCTCCCCTGTGCAGCCAGGGCTGCCGCAAGGGCACTTCTGCATGCGTGCCTTCATTCGCCCACTCCTCCACCCAGTAAAGGTCTTCTGAGTGCTTACTCTGCTGGCAACTGGCTGTGTGCTGCAGGAATTTGGCACCCACAGGTGAACAAAACGTTTCCCCACCCCCATCTGTCTGGCCCTGAGGTCCTCAGGGGTGAGAGACCAGGAGACCATGGAGGGCACTGGAGCTCACCTTGAAGAGTTGGCTCCCCGCCTTGACCTGGCGGATAGTGCCATGGCCCAGCTTGGTCTCTGCTGACTCCAGGTTGAATATCTGCCTCAGGAACTTGTTTTTGGAGGAGTGAACCAGGGTGAGGATATCTGTGCTTAGCACATCTCGGTTTTTCTCCAGGAAGCCTGTGGGAACAGAAAGCCCACCCAGCGGGCCAGCTCACCACCACCCCCTTCCATAGGAAGGAGACACCTGAAATCACTTTATAGGTGGACATTCATAGCTGCATTTTGCAGAGTAGCTGAAGAGTGGGAATAACCCGACTCTATCAGTTGATGAAGACACAAAATAGGGCCTATCCGTGCGACAGAATACTGTACAGCAACACAAGAGTGGCGTACTGATGGAGTCACAACACCAATAAGCCCTGAAAACATTATGACAGCTGAAAGGAGCTGGCCGCAAGCCCACAAGTCTGGGGCAGTGGGTCCCCGGAGGTGAGTCATCTGCTGTCTAGTGCTGAGGGGAGCTGGGCAGCACTGCTTGTGGGTGTTTCTTCCAGGTGACAAGAATGCTCTAAATTGTGCCAATCTCTGCCCAACTCTGAGTATACTAAACACCACTGAGGGTTCCATTTGCAATGGATGAATAATAGGGTACATGAACTATATTCAATAGATTTATTACCAAAATAGATGCTGACCCTTCCATTTACTTTCTCCAATAAAAGCCATGCTACCTATCTTACCATGCCATTACTGGATTTGAAAATAATCTGTCCTCTAAGCCCCTTGTGTGGTCTCGCTGGAGCCCACTCGTGCTCTGTGTGAACTCACCTTCCACTTGGTAGTACACCTCACCAGCAAAGTGGGCGATGCCAAACCTGGCCTCGTGGATGTTCTTGGGCTTCAAGAAAGCCTTGTTGTTGGCATGGACTCCACTCAGTTTTTGCAGCATGGTGAGATCTGTGCCCTAGAAAAACCAGAGTGCTCTGTGAACTGAGCTCCAAGAGTCCAGTGATGGGCTTAATTGGGGCTCAGGGGCTCCCCCATGGGGGTCAAAGCAAGCTAGACACAAGTGATTTACAGCTTCTCATGGGTGAGACTCTAACCCTCATGGGGACACATTACACAGAGTGCCAGTGTGGCTGGGTATAGAAGCTAGGTCTGCTACCCCCAGCTTCCGGCTCTCTGAACAGGAACTCCATAGTCAGGAAAACCTTCCTGCAAGAGGCGGAATGAAGGGGGCCCTGAAGGAGAGGAGGGTCCCGTTATACTGGGGCTCATCTGATTATTTCTGCTACAGTACCCGGGAAACACATGAGCCAGATCCAGTAGTGTTTCCTAAGCTAGAGAGGAGAGCCACAGCAGGGCTCCAGCATCACAGCAGACCCACACCTTTGGGAAGCGGCTCTCTTCATCCACAAGGGAGATGATGCTCATCGGCTTGAGGGCCAGCAGGTCTAGCGTGGGCTGGTTGTTGGTGTAGTGGATGTAGTCCCAGGCAAGGTTCTCCGAGCGGTACTCCTCCTGCTCCATGGCAAACACATGCTGCACGAAGAACTGCTGCAGATGCTCATTGGCAAGGTTGATGCAGAGCTGCTCGAAGCTGTGGAGACCGTGCCACCACCCAGGAAGATCAGCTGGGCCCCCACCACCACTGGCAGGAGCCCTGCAGTCAAAGCTATCTGCACACAGCCACGAGCACACAGATGCACGCCCTGGCACGTGGTGCTGCTCTGTGCACAGAGGCTCGGGTGGCCCTGCACATCTGCACGTCCTCTGACCATGGTGCCATCACCTCCTCTACCCCATGGCAGTTGGGCTAAGATCAGCAAGGGGCTCAGCTAGTGCCAAGTCCTTGCCTTTGGTAGCTTGCCAACCCCCAGTCCTTCGCAGGGCCTGCCCATCCCAACACTGAGCCCCTGCATCAGGTCAAGCGCACACAGGAAGACCTTGCTCTGCAGGACAGTGGGCGTGGTGTTGAGACAAGATTCCGGGGCTCAGTGGAGTCTGTCAGATTCCTCTCAGCTGGCCAGACATGCTCCCGGTCCCCACTGCCCTCACCCCCACCAACCCTCCAGCCTGACCCATCTTACTCCTGGGTTTCTTGCTTTGAAAAGTGGCCCCTCTGCCAACCACCCCGACTCAAGTCACAAAACCAGGAGTCAAGTTCGACCACGCCCCTCCTCCTCCATGCCACCTGTGGCCAGAGTTGGTCCATGCTATCCCCACCTCAGGCTGTTTGCTTGTCCCCCCACTGCTGCTAACCCAGCCCAGGCTGGCCTCCCTGTTTACCTGGGCACAGAGGGGGCCGCGACTCTGCTCTCCCTGTGGCAGTGCTTTCCCATAGGCACCTTTGCTCTCACTCTATGCTGCAAATCACCCGTTTCCCACTGAGTTCAGATCCACAAAGTGAACACAGGAGAAAGCCCCGGCCACCACCTCGCCAGCTCCCTGGGGCCTCTCTGGCTAGACTGGAGTTCCTGCAGTGTCTCCAGAGCTCTGTTCCTTCCTGCCACTGTCCCTTTCACAGCTCAGGGGTTTTGTTCCCCTTTGGATCTCCTTTTGGAGGCTGTTGCCTATTTAGATAGCACCTCCTCATTCCAAGATTCTTGTCCAATGACTGTTAACCCAAAGGTGAGGGGACAGGCCCAGGCCCCCATGCCGAGCACATTGCCTGGAGGAGCTCCCTGAACCCTGCAGAAGTCATAACCAAATGGAGACCCAGTGCCCGCAGCCCCTCCTGCCTTAGAGCCCCAGGCTGCAGCTCTATCACAGACCCAGCAGTGGCCATGGGGGTCCTTCTTTCAGGAAGGGGTCCCCGCACTCTTGGCCAGACCCCTAGGGCCAACCGCTCACTCACGTCTAATGTCCATAGCTCTGTACAATCCGCTTTCCTATCCCTGTCCTGTTGGCCAGAAACCATGACAGTTGGCGATGCGTGCAGCTGAGGCTGCACCTCTCCACTGATACACAGTAACCTTCTGCCCTGCCCTAGCTGGCCAGGCTGGCTGAGATCCCAGTGTGTTTGCACTTGGAGTGGCTCGTGGCTCACCAGCCCTGGGGGACGGCGGGATCTCAATACCTCCCAAAGCCAGCTTCCATCAGAGACCGGGTCCTGGGCAGGCACAGGATGAGGTCAGTCCCCTGGCTCTTTCAACAGTGCCCAGGGCCCCTACTTCTTGGAGCCAGTGGGCTGGGCTCTGTCCTGCCCAGTCCTTTAAGTGAACCAGGCTCAGGCCTGGATGCTTTCTTCCCGAATGTTCTCGAGCCCTCATTTCTCATGTGATCGCCTCCTACCCCGCTAATCCCAGGACATCCTCCTCCCAGGCTTGTTTTCCCTGCCTGCTTCCTCCCCCTTGTCTGCTCCACCCCCAGCTCGTCCCAATGACAGCTCCCTCCTGGGCACAGCTCCTCAGCTCCCAGTCACACTGTGACACTGCATCAGAGGCGTCCTGCCTTACCTCACCCCCTCCCCAAACTCCAAAGTCAGGGATGGTTACAAATACTTGCAGGTGAATCAATGCTAGGGATTCCTATCACCTCCCTGGACTCAGGTCGTAAGTCATTCTAGTTCAGAACAGGGGCAGACTGGGGTTGCAACCCGGCTATGAGGGCTGGCTTTCAGCTATGTGGCCTTCTCTGGACACTGGGGTTCTGGGGAAGGGTCACAGGCATCTCATAGAAATAACTACCCTGCTGGCAGACAGCCTGGTATCATGAATAAAAGCAGGAGCCATGGGCTTCTGGCACAGCAGCACAGGGTGGGTAGAATGGAGATGGGACTGTTTCCTCCAACCTGCTCAGCCAGAGGGGAGCCACTGAGCATCTACTTCCCAAAAATAGGAAGACTGAGATCTTCATACCTGTTTTTCTGGAAATTTTCAAAGCCAAATATATCTAGGAGACCAATGGCCCTTTGCACGTTTTTGGGGTCCTGGGCCGGTGGCGTAAAGATTGCAGCGTTGATCTTCTTGACAATCCATAGGAAGAGATGTCCGTAGATGCCCTGTGGAGACATGGGGCAGAGCCCCTTGGCTTTAAGGCACTGGGTACTGCCCCTTCTCCAGCTTCACCTGGATGTGCCAGGCCTACTGAGGATATTACCCTGCTTTAAAGGCAAGGCAATGACACTACGTAGGCAGGGAATCCTGGGCACCAGTAGATGAGTGGCAAGCTGGGACCCACCCGCCATCTCTGCTCTTTCCTGCAGTCCACCAACAGGATGGGAAGCAGACTCTATACCTTGACGAAGGCGTCCCTGCGGTCAGCGGCCTGGGCTATGTTCAGGGGCCTGGCGACATGCTCCCCACGGATGAGGATGGTGTGCCTGATCAGACAGTCCCTGAGGGGCTGGTGCTGCACCTGGGAAGGAAGGTTGGGCTGCACCTGCCTGTGCAGCAGGCCTGAGACTTCCCTGCCCCTGCTGTATCTAGTAACCAGATGCCCATGCCCAGGACCTGATGGTATGTAGCCCTGTGACCAGGGCCAGGTGAATGGGGGCATAGCCAGGGCCCTGGCAGCGTGGGAGCACAGAGCACTCAGGAAGGAGAGCAGTTGGTGGGGGGCAAGCATGCTCCCTAGCTTCCAAGAAAGGGTCTGGCACAGGATGGGCTCTGGGGCTGGTCCTCAGCAACACCCAACCCAGGTTACCCTCACTGGAGGCTGCCTGCCTAAGCAGCAAGGGGCATCTTATGGGCCAAGCCCTCCCCTACCGGAAGAGAAGACTGGTCCAGCAAACCCCAAACCTCCTGAGGTGGTGGAAATGTGTATTTGAAGTATTTGAAGGTGGGAGTTGTGGAGATGAGTGTGAAGTTTTTTTCTAAGAAATGGACTCCTCGGTGACCAGGTCCCTGGGCTGCCAGGGACAAAAGTGGCTCCAAAGGCAGCTCTGGGATGGTCACTCTGATGCCTCTAAAGTGTGGGGAGGCCCTTGTCCAGCCAAGCAGACCCTGGTGCCTTGGAGTCCAGAACTGTGCGCCCACTGGTCTGTGTAAGTTACCCAGAACCAGGTATTCTGCTAGAGCAATAAAGATGGACTAAGACTGTAGCCCTGAACCAAAGAAACATTAATAATCAAACGTGCCTGTGCTTCTGCTTCGCAGTAGCAGGGATCGAACTCAGGACCTTGCACTTGCCAGTTATGCGCTTAAGTCACTGAGCTCTATCCCCAGCTCCTGAGCACTTCTACTTCTGAGTCTACAAATGTCTCAGAGAACTGTTGTCAGTGTCAGTTCTGTTTGGGCGTCCTCCATGTCAGCCACCCACAGCCTGCTTCCCTCCCCCTGAATCAAGGACCATTATTCCTCTGGGTGACAGGACAGTGGATGGCACAAGCTGGAGGCTCACTGGCACAGGCTGCTTCCCCCAGAATAGCACAATTTACGGAGAAGTCCCAGGTGCCAGGACACAGGGCCAGGGTGTTCTGGTGGATGTGGGGTGAGGCGCCCTGGTAGGGAGCGGAGGGATCTGATGGGGCAGAGCGAGGGCTGGACACAGGCACCCTGGTGGGCAGGGGAACTGTGGCCAGGAGGAAGAAGCACTTGTCAGGACTGAGTCGCTGCCGCTGCCCACGGCGCTCCTGGGGCACGGAGGGGCTCACAGCTTAGGAAAGCAGGGGAGGCCAAGATGGGGCCTGGGCAAGACCAGGAGGCTGGGGAACTCCCGACCCAGGCCCACGTGCTTCTCACAAGAACGGCTAAGCCGAGCGTGGTGCATGCCTGGGATCCTGGGAAGCCGAAGCGGGTGGATCCCAAGTTCATGCCCAGCCTGGGTGGCTTAGTGCTCTGAAACGGCTTCAAAATCAAAAAGTAAAAAAGGGCTAGAGGTGTAATTTAGCACGAAGACCTCAGGCTTGCAAAAAGAAGCAAACAAACCACAAAACGCAAGAGGGAGCCGGCGAGTGACGCCTAGGTCAGGTCACCTCCAGCAGCTTCATCACAGTGGGCATGGCAGGTGTCTCCATCACTTCAGAGGAGTCCAGGTTCTCAAAGATGGCAGCTAGAGAGAGAAGCAGTTCCCTGAGTGGGACCGTGACCCTAGAAGGCCGAGGCCTGTGGCAGCCCCTAATTTACCCCTCAGTGTCCGAGTCCCTTTTTGGTTCTTGTCTTGGCCCAAGAAGTCTAAACTTATAATCCTAAAACCACGTTATTGGAATTTTATCAAGTTACTTTTAATCTATCACTCCCAGCACAACCCACGGCGATAACAAAGACACTAAGACATATATTGGGGAGCCAAGGGTCCCTTAGTCTAGCCGTGAAGATGGCTTTCTGGAACCAAGAGAGTGACCCAGGGCTGCACTTGGGTTTTATTTATTGGAGAAGGGGGAGTGGCTTGTGAAAGGGAATTGTGGGAAGAAGATGAACACTGTGAGCTGGGCTAGGTAGGAGGCCTGCATTCACTCCCGCCATATTCAGAGAGGATATGCAAAGGAAGTAATTTGCATTATGCTATTGGGGTAGTATCTAATATTTTGGGGGTCTGGCGCTTTAGCTCTGATGTGTAATCTTTCAAGCCCCAGGGAGTCATAGCCTCTATCTTGAGGCTCAATCCCAGCTGACACTGTAGAGCAGTGGCTCTTTGTCCTGTTATCAGGGAAACACGTGTGCCATCTTTAAAAATTATTACCAGCACCTCGGCTAGACCAATACACACTGCTTAAGGCCAACTGAAAGGATAATGAGAAGTCCTAGCGAGCTCTGTACATTTCAATATGAGGGAATAGGGTCAGGCTCAGTTAAAATGGAGACAGTCACTCTTCATTCAAGGAGAGTTGCTCGGGCCCTCCTCCACACCTCAGCAGCACCTGGCCCCAGGGATGAGCATGGCTCTCCTTCCCGGTGCTCCCGGGTGATGTTCCCAGTGTCCACTCCAAGCAGCTTAGCTGTGAGTGGGTGGCACTGACCCTGGCTTCTGCTGCCTGCTAAGCTCAGGGCTCTGGGTCCAAGGGAAACTGGGATACCCATGGGGCACCGGGCCAGTGGGGCTGACTGGGGTCTATTACGTGAGACGTTTGCTCCACCCTCTGTGGAAACCTGGGCATTTGCTTGTTCAGTCAGTTGACTACATAGCCTCTGACCACCTTTCCACTTCCAGTTTCTCCTCTTTGAGCCAGCATCCACCTTAGGGCTGCCAGGCTTGGGGTGTAGGCATGGCTTCTTGTTCTTTTTTAAACTTAAACAATTGTAAGTGTTGGGGAGGTAGCAGGGTGACCTAGGCACCTGCCTGGCCAGAGCAAGGACCCAGGTTCCATCCCTGGTACCACATGACGTGCCAGCCCTGTGCTGAAACTGGGCCTAGTGGGGGACACCTGTGAATCCCAGCACTCAGGTGGCTGAGACAGGAGGATCACCACGAATCTGAGCAGCACAGCAAGACCCTGTACCAAATAAATAAATAATAGATAAATGATTAAAAAATTTAAATAGTGAAGTAAAACATAGAATAAAAAAGTGCTGTGCAAGACGTGGTGATGTTTGCCTGCAATCCAAGTACTAGGGAGGCTGAGGCATGAGGATTATT
Source organism: Capromys pilorides (assembly GCA_004027915.1). Lineage (NCBI taxonomy): Eukaryota > Metazoa > Chordata > Mammalia > Rodentia > Capromyidae > Capromys > Capromys pilorides. Next base: position 56,114 of record PVKN010000077.1, on the reverse strand, counting down.
ATGAGCTCAAGGCCGGCCTGGGCTACACAACGAGTTTGAGGCCAGCCTAAACTGCACAGTCAAACTGTGTCTAGAAAAGAAAAAGTGCCTCAAACACAAAGGTGTGCCGTAAAGAACAGAGTCAACCTCATGTAACGATGAAACCAAGACAACCCTGCTGGCATCAAAGCCCTCTGGCATCCTTTCTTGTGAAGACAGTGTCCCTTCCCTTCAGGACGATCGCTGCTTTCAGCTTTTGTGGAAAAAACATGGTCCCCTCAGAGTGTGTAGGCGAGTGCTGTTTCCTGTGACCGCGTGGCCTGAGTTCTCCTGTTCCTAACTCACTTCCTCAAGACAAGGGTTCTGAACCTGCCCTGCTGGGTGGCATCTGCCTAAGTGCCAGGTTTGGCTGGTTGTGACAACAGGTCACCCTTGCTCCCTCTGCCTGGAGCCTGTGCTATGCTAGGGTGTCCGGCTGTGATCCAGGCTGCTGATTTCCACCACACAGCGAATCTCCACCCTAGATAGTTGCCCGAGAAATCATTCCTTGTGCTCTGTGAAGTGGTGTCTAGAATGCGCCACAGTCTGCCCCTGATCCCCTCGTTTCCAATGAGTACTTGGTTGCGTCTTCTAACCGCACCCTTAAGCTGCCTCCTTCCTTTTCTAGTTTCCTTTCTGCCTCTCCCTAGTTTCTTGTGACTTTGTCAGGCCCACACATTCCCTCAGTTGTAGAACCTATCCATTGAACTCTGATATTTTTTAAATAATTAATTGACTAATTAATTAATTTGGTACAGGGTCTCACTACACAGCTCAGACTTGTAGTGACCCTCCTGTCTCAGCCTCCCCAGTGCTGGGATCACAGGCATGCGCCACCACACCCAGTTTCGGTGGCTGACGCAACATGCCCCAGGGTTCCAGGGCCGGCAGCACAGCATGCGGTAGCAGGCACAGAACCCCAGTGGCTGCACTCTCCAGGCGGGAGCTTAGACCGCCAAGCTATTACCCCAGCCCGAGCTCTTAATATTTTTGTTAGCATTTCTGTTTCATTCCTTTTAAAAAATGTAATGACACTTTTGGGGTTTTCAGTTCCCTGTCAACATTTTCAAGCATGGTTTTTCTTTTCTAGAACACAGCAAATGGAGCTACTCTGTAACTTGTGCCCAGTGATTTTAACACCTGGATTTTTGAGGATATATTTCTATTTAACCATTGTGCTGGGTTTTGCTCTGGTACCTTATTTCCCTCTTCCTCTTTATTTTAGGCTGCATGCAGGATGTTGTGTTTGAAAAATTACTAGAAATAGCCTTCAGGAACCCAGGCTGCTGGTGATTTCCTGGTTATTGCTTGTAGCTTCCAGCAAGGCTTAGGCATTCACAGGCCAGGACATCTCAACTCCCAAATCCTGGGGGTCCGTAAACAGGCTTGGTAGTTTGTGCATGGATTTGCTTACTCTGGTTCATTCTCAACCCGAGGGAATAGCCCTTTGGGATCCTGGCGCAGGTAGGGGGTGGTTGAGCAGGATCCCTGCTTTTGTAGGGCCCTAAGCCTTGATACCTCAACCTGCCATATGGCCTCCAAAATCATAGCATCATTTTTCAGATGTATTTTCCCAGGACTAGGCTGGACCACATGACCCTCGGGCCAGTGTGAGTCCCCAATATTTCTTCCTCCTGCTGTCCCAGGGCCCTGGCTCTTCCTCCCTGCAGGGAGCAGGGGCAGAAGCAGCATTACCCATAAACTCTATGTTCCCCAGGTGAAGGATGGCTGCCAGCAGTTTGCTGATGTCCCAGTTCTCGGAGTCGGAGAACAGGAGGATCTTCATGGCCGAGCGGATGTGGGCGTAGTCCTTGGAGTCATTGAGGCCCTCGCAGGAAGTGCAGTTTCCCTGAGAAACAGAGCACTTCCGTGAGCAGGGTCACCCCTGTCCCCCTGCTTCATTAGGGCCAGCAATAGCGAGACACCAAGCAAGGCTGGGGACTCAGCCAGCCACCCCTGAGAAGTCACCCTTCAGAGACTCTGGATGGACCCTGAGAGGCTACATCCAGGGACAAGCTCAGAAAAAAAGAAGCCGTTCTAAGTCAGCACCAGGACATAGCGTGTCCGGGCCGCCAGCACCAGCACTTGGTCACTGCACGGCCTCCAGCAGACCTCTGTCTGTTATCCACCTGGGCTTAAACTTGCCTGTTTGTTGCCAGGGACTGCTGTGGGCTCACTGTTCTGGTCAACATGTCCCATAGCTTACCACAGGCCAGGCCCTGGGTTTCCCACTGGACACTCAGTCACAGGGGTCCTGGGCCTGCTCCTGGCACTGTGCACCCAAAAGGAGCAGCAGGAGGCAAGTGACAGGGTCACAGCTGAGCAGGTGCCTCAGCGGGCCCTGCACCCTAACTCTCAAAGCTGCATGGGGTGCACAATGGTGGGATTGAGGGTGCAAGCAGGGGCAGAGCCTGCTAGGGAGCTGGGGTCAGAGCTGAGAGGGGAGAGGCACCAGAAGGGGGTCTGGGAGGGAGGTGGCAGCCTGACTCTTTCCAAAGAACTGTACCAGACACTTGTGGCCACCAGAGCTGTCCTCTGGCCCCGGTGGATGGGAACAGGGCAGCCCTGAGAAAAGAATAGCCACGGGTCAGACGAGGGCTGAGGAAGCTTCGAGGCTGTGACCACAGGACAGACCTAAAGGGCAAGACTCGTCTCCCCCTGTCAGCCACTGCAAGTGCACAGCTGCCTGAGCCACACTGTCCCCAGAGACAGGGACAGCAGGGCCCTTGCTTTCCTTGAGCCATGCACCTCAAGGCCCTGTCAGGATGGATGCAGGAGGCACAGGACAACTGCTTGAGACCTGGCTTCTAGGAGTAGAACCTTCTGTCAGTCCAGAGGGGCGAATGGAAGGTGAGGCCTGTGAAGAAGGCCACCAGTGCAGCTGGGAACCCAGGTGAACTCAGGACAAGGGGAGGAGGAGGCCCTCCGCCCCAGGGGCACAAGGAGAGGCCAGCTAGAGTCAGGAGTGCTTGAGTAGGCACTGGCGCTACCCCCTCTACTATAGCTGGAGCGTATTGGGGGGCTCACCATGGTCAGGTAGTGGTACTCAGAGGGGGTCCCCAGGTCCAGCAGCTTCTTCTCCTCCGTGCTCATGCCCATGAGCATACAGTAGAAGATGTGGTAGTTTCGCTCCTCTGGAGCCTGTGAGGAGTGGAGGTGGCCAGGACTGGTGAGTCAATCTCCCGTGGCCCCTGGGCCCAGACCTGTCCTACTTTACCTTCCGGGGCTTCCCTCTAAGAGTGGTTCTGGTGTTGACCCTGGGGCTGGGCTGGGTGGGTTCACTCCATGCCCTGTGCTCCCTGCATCTTGGCCTCTGCATCCAGCCCTGAAGCTGCCCAAGGGCACTCACTCACCATGTATGTGTCCAGTGGGCTGGTGGACACCTGACACCACAGGCTCACAAAGCCACCAGAGGCTTTGTTTTTAACAGTACCGAAGATTGAATGGAGGACTTGCTAAGCAAGGGCTGTAGCTGAGCAACATCCTCATCCCTCTTTTCTTTCTTTTTTAACTTCGAGGTAGGATCTCACTAAGCTACCCAGGCTGGCCTCGAACTTGTGGTGATCCTCCTGCCTCAGCGTTCTGAGTGCTGGGATTGCAGGCATGCAGCACCACTACATCCAACCCAGCTTCCACCTGCTCCTGTTTCTTGGTGATCCCTACACAGTGACATACACAGCCTCTCTCCTTTTAATCCTGCTCATTGTCCTACAGTATGAATGTGCATGTGTGTGTGTGTGTGTGTGTGTGCACTGTGTGTGTGCATGTGTGCATGTGTATGTATGTGTGCGAGCACGTGTGTGTGTGTGCATGCATGTGCGTGTGCGTGTGTTTCTGGACATTGAACCCAGAGCACATGCTCTACCCCTAAGCTGCATCCCTAGTTGGTGCCATCTTTTTCTCTTATCCTGATGGGGCTTATTTTTAATCTGCTTAGGGGTTTCTCATCCATTCTGGGGTTCCTCAGATACTTTTCATCAGTTCCCCAAACTCTATGTGAACAAGTATGGGCTTCTGGGAAGAGCAAGTCTTGGTGTCAGAGACTCCGCAGCCTACAGCCCTGTGACCCTGGGGCACTCACGTATGCTCTGGGAGGAGGGGACTTAGCTCTCTGGCTCCTGTGATCCAGTGGGAGCTGCTTGGCAGGTGGGTGATGCCCTAATGTGGGCTGCCCTCTCCAGGTGCCACCCTAACAACAGCCCAGACCCTCTGTGGGCCTTCCTGCCAGGCCTTCGTATGCACCTGATGTTAGGGACTACCACCACATGAAAGCGACCCCTTCCCCTCAGACGCATTGGCCTGGCCTGGCTTCGGAATTAATTCTAATAAAGGTGAGGCGTGATATGCACTAAGGAATGAGGAAAATTAAGTGGATGAATAATTCAAAGCAGAAACTCCCTTTCTGGAACACATGGGAGGTCCCTGGTGTGGGAGGGGACGCAAGGGCAGGGTGCACACTCTCAGGAGGCTCTCTGGGCTGCAGGGCTCACCTGCCTGCAGACCCGGGACTTCTCCAGCAGAAACTGCTCAATCCGGGCACCCTCGATCACCCCACTGGAGTTGATGTAGATGTCGATGTATTTCCCAAAGCGGCTTGAGTTGTCGTTGTGGATTGTCTTGGCATTTCCAAAGGCTGAGGGTGAGTGGGCAACACCCAGAATAATGAGCACCATTATTATTATTATTATTATTATTATTATTATTATTATTATTATTATTATTATATATTTAGTACAAAGTCTACAGGGTCTCACTATACAGATCAGACTTGTAGTGCTCCTCCTGTTTTCAGCCTCCTAGCACTTGCCTATAATCCCAGTGGGATTATAGGCAAGTGCCACCAGCCATGTCTCCGTTGCTGTCTCAGTGCACTCCGGGGTGGGGCCAGCACAGCATGGATGCGCACATTATGAAGAGCCCCTGAAGGCTCTTACCAGCTTAACCTGTAACTAGGACTGCTGCCAAGTGTTTTCAAACTGCACCTGGCCACATGAGTCAGAAGGACAGCAAGCGAGTCACCATCCAACATCTTGGATGGTGGGAGATGCTGGGCAGCCCAGCACTCTCCTCCTCTGCAGACGGGAAAGCCGAACGACAAGGCTGCTCTGGAAAGCATTGCCACAGCTTCTGTCCAAGTGCTTCGGGCCCACACATCAAAGGGCCAGCAATTTTACTCTTGCAAATTTATCCAAGATAAAAATATGTGTCCACACAAAAAATCTATAGAAACAACTGTTTATAAAGACTGTATTCATAATTGCTAAAAGGGCTGGTGAGATAGCTTAGAGGACTAAGCGCCTGCTTAGGCAAGCACAGGGACTGGGTTGGATCCCTGGTACCACATGCCGCACTGGCCTTGCCCCCAAGGCACACTGAGCTGGCTACCAAGACTGGGTACGGTGGTGCACGCCTATAATTCCAGTGCTGGCGAGGCTGAGACAGGAGAATCGCTATGAGTCTGAGCTGTGTAGTGAGATCCTGTACCAGATACATTAAAAAAAATTGCTAAAAATTGTAGACCTGCCAGACATCCTCCAGTTCGTGGACAGACAACCATGGTATCTCCACAGAAGGGGACTCTACCCAGCTTAGAAAGGAAGGAATTATGGAATCTAGCAACAGCATGGGAGAATCCCAAGTAGCCAGCTGCAAAGGTTACAGACTCGATGATGCTGGTTTTATAATCTTCTGAAATGGACAGAACTTAAGGGTAGGGAAAGGACAAATCAATAGTTGCCAGGGTCTGGGACAGGGAAGATGAGTTTACTATGAGGGGCCCTGAGGAAAGTTTTTGGAGGCGAAAGAAAACACTATTTCATGGTTATGATGGGCAATGATAAAACTAAATAAAAAAAAGGTGAGTTTGTACTGTACATAAAACATATCTCACTCAGAAAGAAACAAGAGACTGTGCTGTCCCATAGCTAACAGCTTGAAGGCTAGGTCACCCTCGCCAGACACTGACCCCTGGACATGGGTCTGAGGGGCAGTGTGACCCAGAGCCTGTTGCTGAGCCCGCTAGGACTTTGCAGGCCTGCTGATCAATGCAGCTGTGCAGCCATTGGCCAGAAATTTAGGGAAAATTCAGAGACATCAAAGCTGAACAATAAACTGAACTCCAGGCTTCCAGGCAGAACCTCTCCTGCCTAATTTTACTTTCCTTTCTGAAGTGTCCAATCAGCATCCTAGCCTGGAGTCTTCCCCCTTGCCCCCAATTGCTGTTTCTTCTCCTTTAATGTCTTCCTAAAAGGTCACCCTCCTCCGTAAGCCCGTAACAATCCTAACTGTACATAGCTCATCACTCATCAACTGCTTCCAGGGCACTTGAATGAGCACAGCTAGCATTTCCCAGTTTGATTTGACCTTGGAGTCCCCTTAAGAGGAAAGCTGCCCACATCCTGTGACAAACACACAGTGAAAGCTTGTAAAATCGTCAGGTTGTGTCCTGGGTGCTTTCTGGGAGCCCTGTACTCTTGCCCACCTATGACATAGCAGGATTTGGAACATTCCAGGGACATAAGGTGGACAAGAAGGCTCCTGTCAAGGAGAAGGGTGCATCCCCAGAGTGACCGCTTACCTTCCAAGATGGGGTTGGCCTCCAGTACCTGCTGCTCAATCCACGAGTGCTGGCCACTGACGGTGGCCAGGAACTGCAGGATGAGTTTGGTGGTCTCTGTCTTTCCAGCCCCTGACTCGCCGCTGCCAAGAGGGAACATAAGTTTGTGCACAGGCCAGTTCTTAAGCAGCTCTCAACATTCCTGCAAGCCCACCTCTGGCCTGCTTCCTGGGCCAGTCTGGTAGTAACATCCTTTCCCCATGAAGAAGTCCCACACCACTGGCCCTGAGTCCCCTGTAGTGCCCATATTGTGCGTGATGTGTAAGTTCTTGGTGTGTTTGCCTTTTCTTCCCTGCCTGGCAGCAAGATCTTTGGCATAGTAGGATCTGGAACATTCTGGGGACATAATGCTTCATAAATACAAATGAACGAACAAGATAACTCAATGTCCTGCTCATGGAAGGGTGGCCGAGAGGCCCATAGAACCTGTCACCTGGCCAGAAAGGCAGATCCCAGCCTCCATCTTGCACTTCTGAATCAGGGTCTGAAGTTTTGAGAGACCTTCAAGAATGATTCCTACCCGTGCAAGTCTACAAAATGAACTTCCACAACTGCTTTACTCCATGTCAACTTCTGGTCCACTTTGTTTTCCCTCTCGCATTACTTTGATGCCAATCCCAGAAGAACATAATTTCCCCTAAAAATACAGCCTTTTGACAAAGCCACAATTGAAAGGTCCACAACTTGGTAGCAAGCCCAAGTTGGACCAGCAAACCCGCGCTGGTGGCCACAGGCTCCCGTGAGCACTTACTGTGTGCACGTGACTCCACCCACAGGCTCATCAGTGGCCCGCCCATGTAGCCCACAGAGGAGGAAAGCTTAGGAAGGCCCTGCTCACAGCTCTAGGGAAGCCAGGTACTCAGTCAGGGAATGAAAGGCTGCTTCTGCCACAAAGCACAAACTCTTCAGTTGGCCCATGAGGGCTCCTCCAGGTCACTGAGAGGAGCATAGTCCAGAAGCTTCATTTGGTATCTGTCTTTTTTGTTACCTTCAACTTTGGATCACACTCCTTCTCAGCTCCATACTTAGGCATGTAACCACCTAAGGAGTGTCTCTCTGAATACTAACAATACAAGTGCATTAACATTAAATTTACCTAACTTATCATATCAACATTATAATAAAGATGGCAACAACAGCTAAAGCAGTCTCAAGATATGCAAGGACATTCAACAAGTTTCACAAAGTCCTGTTCCAGATCTCCTTAAGTGGGGCCTAGAAGTCTCCCTGGAGTCAAGGAAAAGCAGACCCCTGCAGATAGATCACCCCAGGATGGGACTGTCCCCACTGAAAGGTGAGCAACTCCTCCATGACAGACGCGGAGGCTGCCCACATGAGCAGTGCTGTCATCGCATGAGAACCTCACTGCCTCTCAAGTGACAAGGACTTCTCTAAAACTATGTCACAGACCCAGAACTGAGGTAAAGATCAACCAGAAACTTCTGGGAAGATGGCAGAGCTATAAGCAAGCAGAAACAAATCAGCCTCTCCTAACTTGGGAATACAAACACTGGAAAATAACAACTTCAGGAAGGAAAGGAAAGAGGTGGATCTCTGGGACCCAGGAAGAGTGTGAAAGGAAAATTGGCCCCAACAGAGGCAGACCACACCGCAGAGGAAGGAAGGGTCAGTCTGTACTCCCTCCCTGGCTCCTGGCCCGAGCCATGGGACAAGAAGATCAGTCCACAGAGATACAGGAAAAGCAGGCGACTCCAGAGCCTTCAGGGAGAATCACATCCAGAGAGCAAAGAAGCGGGTGCTGTGAACCACCCCAGTCCATGCTCCCTGGAGAAAGCTTGGCCAGACACCATGCTGGAGAGGGGCCAGCCAAGCCCAGCACTTAGAGCAGCTTTGGCCAGGGCTTCTGGCATTAAACTATGATAGTGACCAGGTGAGGGACAATCACAGGACACATTCATGATCATGGAGCCATGGGCAGGCCAGCAAGTGACACCCAGAGGGTTACAAGCTGGGTGAGTCAGGCCCCTACCCCACAATCAGACTGGAGTTTGAGCCTCAACTTCTGTGGATTTGAAAGTCCCAGAACCAACGTCATACCGTGCTCCTACTTCCAGGTGCCTGGGGTGACCCAGCACCCACCCTGCTCTTACTGTAGACCTACTGGCATCATCCAGTATGGATCTGGGCTCTTAACTGCCTCCCTTGTCTTCCAGCTAGAGCAGAGTCACACCCTGGACTGGACACTGCCGTGGAACTATAGACCCAGAAGACGACCCCGGGCTTGAAATCACAGAGACTTTTCCTCCTCTTCCTCCTCCTCCTCCTTGTTCTCCTTTTACTTTTTTTTCTATCTCCTCCTTCTTCTCTTCCTTTTCCTCTTCCTCCTTCGTGCACTTTGATTTTTGGTTTTTGTTGTTCTTCATTTTGTTCATTTGGGTTATTTCTTTCTTTTTTATTTTTTAATTTAATTTTATTTTCATTTGGGTTTTTTTCTTCTGGTTTCTTTGTGGGGGGTGAAGACTACTGTTTTTGCTCTATTTTGATTCTATTTTTTTAAATTCTTTCCTTCTTTTCTGTCTTTACCAGTTCCCTGAAGTTTGGATAGTCTTCCTCTGTTGTTTAGTTTTGCCTCTGATCCCTTTTTCCTCTTCTCACTTTTTTTTTTTTTTGAGGGACTGGGGTTCGAATTCATGACCTTGCACTTGCCAGGCAGGCACTTGTGCCATGGAGCTATCTCCCCGGCCCCTGTTTTCTCACTTTTGTATTTCTCACCCTCAGGTAAAATTGCTCTGTTGAGTACATATTTACTGTATATAATATTCTGAGTTGTCATAGATATTGTTACACAACCATAAATCTTGCACATATTGTTAAAACTGGCAAATTATTAGTTATCACAGTTTGTCATTTTCTAGTCTGTGCTTGATGCTATTGCTATTGCTGATTGTACTACTTTAGCCAAGATTATAGAGTTGGTGTGGTCAATTATTCTTCCTTGTATACCAATACCTAGATTGTCTGGTGAACATAAATACTGCTACAATCCAGTACCAAAGAACTAGGTTAGGCCAAAAGGGCAGCAACTTCTCACCACTAGTTAATAGAAGAGCTAGGACTCAGGGACAGACACAAAGATCAAGAGCCAGCAGTGTGGAACACATCTTTGAAAAGCAATTCTTTCTTTCTTTCTTTCTTTCTTTCTTTCTTTCTTTCTTTCTTTCTTTTTTAGACAGGGTCTCACTATGCAGTTCAGGCTGGCCTTGAGCTCACTTTTATAGCCCAGGCTGGTCTTGAACTCACACTGATCCTCGTGCCTCAGCCTCCCAAGTGCTGGAATTACAGGTGTGCGCCACTATGCCCGGCTGAAAAGTAATCATTTCTTAAAGAAGTCTTGATACAGGTAGTAAAGCTAGCTAGCTACCATAGACAATTTACAAGCACCAATGCAGATAACAAATTAAAAAAAGAAAAGGAGAAGACACAGAAGTAAAACCCATCCCCAGACCTTCCGCTCACTCAGGGCAAATCCAGGTGGCACTAAGATGGAGGAAACCAAAACACACCTCACTGTACTCTCTACAATGGTAGCAGCAAAAGTAACAAAACAGATGACTGAATCTCTAGAAAAAACAAAACAAAACAGAAATAATTATACAGATAGCTAAAAGGATGAGGACCATAATGAAGTATATGGTTTGTCAATCTAGACTAGATACAGATTTTTAAAAAGAGGAACTTAGGAAAGTGATGAAAACCTGAATGCCCAACAGAGGAAAGAAGTAGATCTGATGAAACAGATTCACACAGGAATCAAGGAGATTAAAAATTCTATTGAAACTATACACAGTAGGATCAATCATTGTGAAAAGAGAGTACCAGATCTTTCATGAAAATGGCAAAGGAGGGCTGGCAGGATGGCTCAGTGTCTAAAGTGTCTGTGTAGGCAAGCTTAGGCAAGCTTAGGCAAGTGCAGGGACCGTGGTTCAATCCCAGGCACCACATGCTGCGCCAGCCCTGCCCTCAGAGTGGGCTGAGCCGGCCACACACACACACACACACACACACACACACACACATGCAGCAAGGGACTATGAAACATTCATCCAACAGGTGCTAGATAATGCAAAGAAGAACACAAGATTAACTGAAATAAATGAAAAAAATCAGAAGACAGCACAAAGGACATTAAAAAACTTCACAGAAATAGTAGTAGAAAACTTCCCAAGGATAGAAAAGGAATTTGTTATACAGATAAATCATAGATAGAGAACACTAATTAGTCATGATTTAAGAAAAATATGCCAAAGCATATAATTGTCAACATTCTGGAAATTCAAGACGAGAACAAAATATTAAAAGCTATTAGAGAAAAGAAATAAAGTATCCGTACAGGAACTTCTCAAAACAATCCTCAAGGCAAAGAGAACTTGGAGTGAAGTATTTCAAACCCTAAAAGTAAACAACCTCTGGGCTGGCAAAATAGCTCAGTGGATTAAAGCACCTGCAAGCAGGCACCGGGACCAGGGGTTTGATCCCCAGGCCTGCTGTACCAGGACCGCCCTTGGGGCATGCTAAGATGGCAATTGAGACTGGGTGTGGTGATGTGCGCCTGTAATCCCAGCCGGATCACTACGAGTCTGATCCAGTAGTGAGACCCTGAACACCCTGTAGAGCCTTCCCTACAAATATGAAAAAAAAAAAAAAAAAAAAACCCAACCTCCAACCAAGATTGATGTACACCACAAAATTTTCTTTCAAAATGGATGGAGAATCAAATACTTCCATGATAAAGAAAGCCTGAAGAAACTCATGACCACATAACCAGTACTCCAAAAAGTTCCAAAGCATATCTAGAAAAATACAATGAAGACAACAATTCCAAAAATTCCAGCAGAATGAATCTCCACCAGGCAAGGCAAGTAACTAAACAGAAGGGAAACAAAGGGAATTAAAAACAGGAAAATAATATCTTGACAAAGGAAAGTCAATATTTATCACTCATAACCATCAATGTGAGTGGTCTCAATGCACCAGTCAAAAGAAACAGATTGGTGGAATGGACCAAAAAAAAAAGAAAAAGTCTAACAGTATGCTCCATGCAATAATGCATTAACTCAGAAAGAAACCACTGACTGAAAAGGCAAATCATGGAAAGCAATACGTCATGCAACAGGAACCCAGAAAAAAGCAGGGTAGTTACTCTGTTTCCAAGCAAAGTGGATTTCAAGCCAAAGTTAATTAGAAGAGATGAAGAAGTCACCATGCACTTGTTAGGAGAACAAACCAAAAGGAAAAGCTAACAATCATAAATATATATGTACCAAATGCCAGGGCACCCAACTACATAAAAACAAACATGAGGGCCGGTGAGATAGCTGAGCATACTAAGTTCCTGCTTTGGCAAGCATAGGGTTCCGTCACTGCTCCTATATGCCACATCAGCATGCTGAGGTGGTGACCAAATCCAGGCATGGTGGCACAAGCCTATAATCTCAGCTCTGTGGAGGCTGAGATCCTGTACCAAATACTTAAAAATGAAAAAAAAAAGAAAAAGAAAAATATTAATAGATATGAAAAATCAGATGAATGCTAATACAACTGCAGTGGGGATCCTTGATACCCCACTGTCATAAATAGATCAACTAGACAAAAAAATTAACAAAGAAACATCAGCTGAAAAACTCTCTGTTATGGTTTATGTCTAGTTGTTCCCCCAAAGCCTCATGCAATCATGGGACAGGGACTTCTAGAGTTTGAGACTTGACTTATGATCCATTGGGATTATGTGTTTTAGTACTGATGGGACTATGGGTCTGAGTCCTTCTAGGATTATGGATATGGCCTAAGGCGGATAGGCTGAGGCAGAGAGCCTGAATGTGATAAAAAGAGAGACAGACAGATTCAGGCTGTTGCTCCCTGCACCCTGGTTGTTTGGTTTCCTCGGTCACCATATTGTTGCTGCTCCACCAACATGAGCTGCTGCTCTCTGCCATGTGCCCCTCTGCCTTGATCCAGCTGAGTATGGACTGAAGCCTCAGTAACTGTGACCTAAATAAACCTTTCCTTCCTTCATTTTGGGTGTCGGGTATTTGTCCCAGCAATGAGAGAAGAGTAACTAAGACAACCTCTGAACAAATGTACTTAGTAGATATCTACAGAGTGTTCCACCCAACAACAGAGTACACATTCTTCTCAGCAGCACATGGGACTTTCTTCAAGATAGATCATATACTAACACATAGAACATGCTTAAGTAAATACAAAGGAGGTAAAATTATTCCATGCATATTAGCAGACCACAGTGCTGAGAGCTCAAAAAACACAAGCAAATGATATAAAAACTATATAAACACATGGAAATTAATACCCTCCTGAACAACCAAAGCATCACAGATGAATTTAAAGGAGAAATGAGACAGTTTCTACAACTAAACAATAATGCCAATACTATCTACCCAGAATTACAGGACACAATGAAAGCAGTACTATGAGGGAAACATAAAAATGGATTCACACGTCAGAAGAACAGAGTGAGCTCAGATAATAGCCTATTGTTGGACCTGAGGGCTTTGGAAAAAGAAGAGCAAGTTAAACTCAAAGCTTGTATGAGGAAATTAAAAGGTCAGAGTAAAAATTAATATACTTGAGACTAAGAAAACAACACAAAGAATCGGTCAATGGATAAGATTTATAAAAAGCAAACCACATCAAAAGAAGGAAAGAAAAAAATCCAAATTCATGCAATTAGGAATGAAAAGCGTGAAACCACAACAGATCCCACAGAAATGCAGATTATTAGTACCTACTTTGAGATGACCCTTGTTCTTGGATAGGAAGAAACAATAGAGTGAAAATTCCATACTTCCAACAGTGTCTTATAGATTTAATATAATTCAAATCAAAATATCAATAGTGTAGCTCACAGAGCTAGAGAAAAGAACTTGAGAACTTGTATAGAACCAGAAGAGACTCAGAATAGCAAAAGTAATTCGGGGTACAGGGGGGCATCACAATTCCTGATCTGCGATTATATTACAAAACTACTGTGATAAAAACAGCACTGTACTGGAAAAACGAAACAAAGCCCAGCTTTAGCAATCAATGGAACAGAAGAGAAGATTCAGAAACAACTCCAAGGCACACTCAGCTATCGTGGACAAAGGTGCCAAACTTCTTCACTGGAAGAAAGATAGTTTCATTCATAAATGCTGCTAAGAAAACTGGCTTTCCATAGGTCAAGATTCACCATAGGCCCACATATCTCACCACAAACTAAACTAAAGTCGAAATGAATCAATGATCTAAATATAAAAACAAAAACAATCTGCCGGAAGATAGAATGGATAAACCTCTTACAGCATAAGTGTATGCAAAGACTTTATGAACAAAACCCCAATCACACAGAAGATGTTACACCTCAAAGACCATAATTTTAAGTGAAATAAATCACACACATGAGCAAGGTCACACTATGCAGTTCAGGCAGCCTGTGCTCACGTTTGTAGCCCCCAGGCTGGTATTACAGGTGTGGGCCACCATACCCAGTTCTGGGGTCTCACAGCAGGTGGGGCCAGGGACCAAACTAGGTCCTTGTGCTTGCCAGGAAAGTGCAGGTGCCTCTGAGCTATCTCCCAAGCCCTAGACACAAGTTTAAATATTGCGTTATTTCTCTTGTGTGAGAAACCCTAAGGGGAAAGCCTCCGACGTGGAGGCTTTGTATGGGGAAGCAGGAAGAACATGTTCAAATGGGAAGGGGAATGGGGGGATGTGAAGAGAAAGGGGAAAAAGGGGGACAGGAAGAAAACACAAAGAGTGGAAGAAAAAAGGAAACAAAGCCTCTAAATGGCGAGGGGGAGTGAGGCTGAACTGGGGAATTAGAGAAAAAGAATTAATACATGTACAGGTCCAAATTCCCTATGATGAAGGTGAGCACTATGTATTGCAAATATGTACTAATAAAAATATTTTTACAAAAAGATCCACCAGACCCTAGCCCACTCCAGAAACTCCAACTGAAGTCCCTTCCTTTTCAGTTATTATCTTTGGGTGCATTCCCATGTGGTTTCAGTACTATGGTTTGAAAATTCCCTCCAAAACTCATGTTTAAAATTATATCCCTTTTGGTTTTGAGGTAGGTAGGCTATGGCTGTGTTGTCTGGGCTGGTCTCAAACTCTCAGCTCAGTTGATCCTTTGAGCCCAGTGCAACTCTCCCTCTGGGACGCGGTCTCCTTCAACGCTGCTGCCTTGTGGTATGAAGAGCTGGCCTGGGAGCTTTCTGGCTGTCCAGCCTGTCCCCAGCTTGGTTTGGGCAGTCTCTTGGTCCAGCCAGCTACCCCTGTCTTGGGGTACAGCTCTGTCTCAGGGCAATTTTCTATCTTCCTCTCCAGAGCCCTGAGTTTGAAACCCTGCCTGCCTGCTTCACTGCTTGTGTCCCTAGGAAAGCATCCTCACCTCTCACAGCATTTCCCGCTGTGATGTGGGAATAAGAATATCTGCTTCAGTGGGCAGCGGAGGACATTAGGTGTCACTTATGCCAGGACGCCATTCTGGTTTCTGTTCCAAACAATGTCTCAGGCAGGGCCTCCTCGCCACCGGAAGCAGCTACTTTATTTCCTCTCTACCTGCTATGTTTTTTCAAAGCTCTTAGCATCTGCATAATATATATATATATATATATATTTTTTTTTTTTTTTTTTTTTTTCCCTATAGCACCTGCTTGTTTGCCCCTCCAGAACAAGAGCACCATGAGAAAGAACTTTTGGTTCCTTTTGTTTGCTGCTGTTATCCTCATTAGCACAGTAAGGGGCACCTTGGATCCGCAGCACCAAGCCAGGAGCTCTGCAGCAGTTTCCCACTGCAATATCCTACCTTCTGGAACTCCCTTCCCTGGGCAGCCAGAGGGGCTGTGCTGCCAGGCCAGGCTAACAGGAGTCCCTCCTGGGCTGTGTGATTGCCAGCTGCCCCTGGAGCCTCTGCCACTGTACTCACCCGGGGCTGCCCTCAGGTTACGGGGGCAACCTCACCTATTTGACTCCTGTGTCCATCTCTAAATGAGCCCTCCTGCCTCCTTCCCCTAGAGCTGGGCAATCCAGGCCTAAGGAGGCTGCACAGGAAGGAGGCTTTGGAGCTTTGGAAGGACACAGCCTTGGGGAGGTCAGGGGACAGGGGACATTCGCTTCTTTACAAGGTGCTCAGAGGCAGCATCTGCCCTAGGGATGAGGGACTCTGAGCCCCACCTGATGACACAGCACTGGTCCCTCTTGTTCTTCCTCAGGTTGAAGTAGCAGCTGTTGGCGATAGCGAAGACATGTGGGGGCAGCTCGCCCATGTGGCGGCCGTAGTGGAGCTGCACCTGTTCTAGGGTGTACAGTGGCAGTGGCTGGAACGGGTTCACCGCCACCAGGATGGACCCCGTGTACGTCTGGGGAAAGAGAAGGTGCTTAATGGCTGTTCTTCAGGGAAGAATGGGGACCCTGGCCAAGCCCTGGGAACAACCTTTTCAGAGCTCCCCTGCCCTGCCACTCTGGTGACAAAGCGGGATCTGATTCTACATTAGGAAGTGGCAATGAAACCTCCAACTCCTCAGAGCCTTCCTCAGGGAAGATGGAGAGGCCACCTGGAACGTGAGCTTCCGGGGTGTGTTCCCAATAAGACTAAATGCTTAGCATCCTGCCCGGCACTTACCAGAGGCCTGGAAGCATGGGAAGTAAAGTTTACTAGCCTCCAGAAGGTTCCCTGAATGCCAGCCAACAACCCTCACTACCCGAACACATCCCTTGTACTACTTGCCCCAAGACCAAGTCCCTCTCCTGGGAGTCAGCCTGCTCTGCAGGACCCCCAGGGAACCCAGCTGGGTTACCCATCCTCTGCCTTCGAGGCCATGAGGACCAGGAAAAGGATGCATGCAGGCAGTTTGGAATGAGCGAGCTACTGTTCAGTTTAGCTTAATCACGTTCAGCCAGAGCAGGGCAAGGGTGCGCTTGTCCACCCCTTTGGCTCTCTTCTGTGCAGTCCAGAAGGTCTGGTCAGCAGCTAATGAACCACCCTTCCAAATGTGCAAGAGGCCAAGGCAGGCAGTGACCTGCCCTGGGTACACTCTCTTGGGCAAAGCCCTGAGTACCCTGTGGCTGGTGCCCATTTTGGCACACCATCTCTCATGAGGTTCTGGTTTGAACACCCTTAGTTGGGGTGGACCTGCAGCTACTTCCAGGCTTAGAGAAGGACCCCATTTGCCCACACCATCTTCCACAAGTGGTAGATGAGGCTCTGGAACTCCACCTGTCACAGGTCTCATCTCAGGTTGGCAGGGGTGTTCTTTGGGGTGACCTATGCTGAAGGCTGGCGTCCATCCCTCTCCTCTTCCATCCACCTAACTGGTCAAAGCAAGCCATCGGTTCAGCCACAGACAGGGAAGAGGACAGCTCCCACTGTGTGCCATTGAGTACCCACTGTGTGCCGGGCAGCATTTTCACCAGGCATCACCTTCCCATCCTCAAGGGTATGACCTCCCTGCTCCTTTCAGACTGTGATCAAAGGTTAGGGTTGGGTTTCTCTCACACAGAGAGAACCACAACGCAGTGCCTGGCTCCAGGCCCTCTGGTGCACTGCTTTCTTCTGCTTGTGGGGCTCCCTGTGGACACAGAATAGGGGGACTCACATAGATCTTATGCTGCTGGTAGCGGATCAGGAGGTTGTGCACAATGCCGGCCTCATGCAAGTCTCCCAAACGAATCATGTCATCCACACCCTGCGCTGAGTTGGGGTGCATGGGACTGAGGGCAGCAAGGTCCTCCACTTGGATCCAGTGCTCCTGAAAAGATAGGCCCAGACCTCTCAGGGGAAGCCGCCCACTGGGCCCCCTGTTCTTGAGCCCTCCAGGTCCTCTGCAGTGCACAGATGAGCTGACCTGGCCTGGTGGTGGTCCCTTGCCTGCCAGTCTGTGGTTTAGGTCTGGGGATACCTATGGCAAAATCAGGTCTCCCTTTGGCTTTGCAGCATTTGTCTAGCACCTGGGGTCCCTGTACAGCAGGGGTGGGGCCTAAACTTCAGACTGTGGGGGAGAGCTACGTAGTAGCAGGAAGTTAGATTCAATAGTCAGGTTGCAGCAGGGGCCTCACTAGTTGTTAGAAAAAGCATGCAAGTAAAACTGTTTTGAAAAACTGTATAGCCTTATACCCACAGAAGACACTGCTATTTTCCTGGCGTCTGCTATGTGCAATTTCTAGCCACAATCTAGAACCTTTTCCTTTTTTTTTTTTTTTTTGGTTGGGGGGGGATTGAACTCAATACCTTATACTTGCCAGGAAGTTGCTTAGGCCACCGAGCTATCTCCCCTGCCCTAGAACCTTTTTCTCAAAGGCCGAGTCTTGCAGCCTTGGGCCAGGCAGTGAGCTGATGAGCCAGGGCTACTCGGTGTGTGTGTGCCCCTTCCCCGCCACTTCTCCCGGCCTTTCCTTCCCATCACTGTCCTTCTGCTCTTGCCTTCCCCTCCACGGCCTTTCCCGCCTCCCTCCCTCTCACTCTCTAGTCTCCCAGTGCCCCTAAAATGCACCGTGGGACCATTCCCAAGGCAAGTGCACCACACGCACCAGGGCAGGGCTCCACCATGGTCTCCTTGGGCTTGGCAGGCCCCGGGGTTAGGGAGCAGCAGAAGGGCCGAGGCGGGGCCCTTCACCACTGACCTTGCCCTCATCGTCCTCGACCAAGACCTTGCCTGGCTTCGTTTCCTTGATGATGCCTCCGATGGCCACGCTTGTCTTACTATTGGAAGGAGGGTCCAGCCACACATGGTCTCCCTGGAGAACAGACGAAGACAGAGACAGGGGTCCGGTTCCTGCTCCTCCCCTCCTGTGGAGACTTACCTGCCCTGCAGCTGTCTGCAGTCCCCCCTTCTCCCTCTCCCCGGACTGTGTGTCACCTTCACGGCCCATTGGCAGGTACCAAACACTGCCTGTGCAATCTATTGCTGTGCCTCTATCCTGCAGGGGACAATAAGCTCTGCAAGGACAGAAAGGCAGGCTGTTCATTGCCCCTCACACAAGGAAAACCCCACCCCCACCACACTACCCCAATCTCAGCCACTGTTTCGTTTTGTTTTGTGGTACTAGGGATTGAACTCAAGACCATGCGCTTCCCAGGCAAGTGCTTAGTCTACTGAGCTATCTCCTTAGCCCCATCTTCAGACACTATTTACAAAGGCAGTGGAACAGAGTGGTCTAGAGCACAGTGCCTATCAGAGTTGAATAATAAGCAATAAGAGTCTTACGTCCTCTTGAGATTGCCTGCAAGCAGAGAGAAGGGAAACCAAAACCCTGCCTCAGTGGGAGGAGCCCGGAGAGGGTAAAACCTTAGAGCAGTCAGGGTTGCTAGAAGATGGGGGGTTGGGGGGGTGCGAAAAGATGAACCTGATTGCAGATTCCAGAAAGAGCCCACAAAGCTTGGCCTCCACCCCCACCCCACCCCACTCCCTGCCATGGTGGGGGGATGGTACACCTGTTGGCACTGCCTTACTGCACCTGCAGGAGCAAGGACATCAGGGAGCGGGGAGTGTTTGCGTCTGTGCTAAGAAACAGACTGTTATGGTTTGCGTCAAGGTGTCCCCCCAAAGCCTCGCGCAGTCTTAGGGCAGCTTCTGGAGTTTGTGATTAACTCTTGTGGGTGTGGATGCTGCACCTGCCCTGGGGCAGGTGATTTGTATTACAATGGCTAGCTCCTGAGCTGCAGGCACTCCGTTTGCTCTATGCTGTCTGCCACTGCCTTGGAAGGCTGTTCTCTGCCACGTGCCACTCTGCCTTGGAGCCAGCCAAGTATGGACTGAAACCTCCACTAACTGTGAGCCAAATAAACCTTTCCTTCCTTCATTTTGGGTTTGTCCTTCAGGAGTTTGTCCCAGCAAAGAGAGAAGAGTAACTAAGATGCAGATAAATGGTATTTGAAGAAGTCTCTCTGCAAGTTGGGACGAAGGACTCCTTCCTCTGAGAAAAAGTCTATACTGCCCAAATCCAGTGCAGGGAGAAGTGTGGACTAAAAGCCCACGTGCAGGGTTCTGCTAGCTCGAATGCAGCACGACTGCGAGAGAACCTGCTTCTGGCAGGAGGATGCTCAGGCTGCCCAAGGGGACACGGCGTAGTTCTCCACAGGGGAAAAGGAGCTCCCAGGGAAGGAGGAAGCTACCAGAGCAGTGCAGAGCAGGGCCCAAGTGCTTCACCGTCCTTTATAAAAAGGAGTTGGAGTGTAGCTCAGAGGAAAAGAGGTCAGGAATTCAATGGCGCTTCCTAAGAAGAATGGGAATGAGTTGGCAGAGCTCAATCGAGAAATAA